>APFE030962514.1:0-15344 GCA_000404065.3 Pinus taeda | reverse complement strand
ATTGCAAACTCAAGTTATGAGTAAAAATTTCTATATATACTGGCAATGGTGTAGAGTAGTGATACAAAATGATTGCAATCACAATTTATAGTTTGAGAGAGGTTTATAACCATAGATAGGATTGCATCCATTACAATATTAATCATAACTTACAACAATTACAACTATGTTAATTATTACTACACTCATTTTTTTCCCTAAACAAGTCCATATATATATGTGTGTGTGTGTAACTTTGATTTTAATATGATTATCACTAAGGGAATGGTGGCTCGTTGTTTGTTAACTCTTTAGTGAATTTTAAAAAATATACATTTCCAACATCATCAAATTCACATTTCTGTGTTACATTGTTCATATAAAAAATCATAATTTTATTAAAATCAAATTGATAAATTTTCTTATGATTATCAATTATTATTTAAATATATTATATTTAAATTTTATTTTATATTATCAAATGACAATTAAATTTATTAAAAACTAATTCTAAAGTGACCAAATTATAGATATAAGAATATTACAATTTCAATTGCAAGTGGGAAAGAATCTTTTTTCAAATCTATACACCAAAATGCTAGAAATGTAATCATAAATTAATCCATGCCATTGCTAATTACTTATTCAAATTTAATTAGTTATTTTTATTTCTTTTAACTATCAAATACTTAAAATATAAAAGTATGCATACCTTAATTTTTTTTAGCATCAAATACTTACAATTTAAAATTCTGCATATCATTCTTGATATTTACATAAATTTTAAAATTTCCTATTTTAAGTCTCAATCAAGCAGCCATACTCGATCAAGCTTGGTTACATAAGATCGATCAAGCTCGGTTACATAAGATCTTGATCGATAGTTAGTTTTCATGATCAATCCTCGTGCTTTTTTATCACTCTAAGAGCTCTCGGTTACATAAGATCTTGATCGACAGTTTTCATGATCAATCTTCGTGCTTTTTTATCACTCTAAGAGTTGGGTCGAATACTTAAATATGATTTGATTGAGCCATATTTTTTTCACCTAATCATACCCTCTTTTGCCAAAAAGAGTAAACCAGCTTCATGCTTTGACCCACTCACATAAACTAGTATTATTAAAAATTAAAATTTATTAACAAATTCTCATATCAATATTACTAATATTATTGTGAAACTAATACAGGGCTAGGATTTGATGAGCATCCCTATTTATTTGATAAATTTGATAAACACTTCTATTCAATTATTCCTAGGAAATAAATCCTTTTTAATTCTTCAAACCTGCCTTAATTAGATCTAGTGGGAAGATCCACAAGGGCAATGTACAATCCTTTTATAAAACATGTAGTGGCCCTAGTGATATATGCAAGTAGGTAGAAGTTGTGCTAATGTTCTCAATCATGGTAAATTCAAATAAATATTATCTGAATCACCTTGCATTTTTAGAGTCAATGTAATTATTTAGTTATCAGTGCATACATATGAAAATACAATAAACATGTTTATGCATATATGTTTATATCATCATGTTTAAATGTGTAATTGTTAATGTGAAATAAAGTAAATATCTATAAAGGAATGTAGATGGATTTTCGAATCCTATATGGCTAATGTGAATGCACTTGGTCACTTTAGATCCTATATGGATTATGAGAATGCATTTTGTTACTTTAGGTTTTAATGTTTATTTTAAATGTGTTTATGTTTATTTTAAATGTGTTTAGTTACATTATGTTTTATATGGATAATGTAAAAGTATATATATGTACCTATATATGTGTGATCATCTTAAAATTCGAGAAATAAGTACACTTGGCTGTTGACGATGTTATTTGAATACACAATGGGGTTGACCCTATCTACCTAGGAACCCTAACTAACTCAGAATCAAAATTTGAATAATAGAAAGGGAAGGAAATCATATGAGAAGGGGAGAGCTGGAGAAAGAACTGAAAATAGGAGCACATGAGGCATTGGTAGGAGAAATCAGGTGTAGTGTTACATGAAGAAGGAGGGGTGAACTAGTTTCTCTTCAAGGCATATTGAATTGAAGGTTCGTCCTTATGCATTGCCTATAACCTATTCCAAAAAACTTAATTTCTTGTATGTTTTTATGAGCATAGGCATGACATGTTTGGAATAGGCTTGACAAAGGGCCATTCTACAATTTGTGACATCAAGTTATGCTCTATGTTTCCTTGGCTCTATGTGCAATCAAATGTAACAAACCCTTGTTTATTTTACATGTAAATAAAATAATATGAAGGTCATGCGACATATATTCCAAGCTGAATGATGAGAAAAATATGACAATAGGATCACTTGTCATTCATACATGGCCATAGAAAATGAAAAAGGAATTGGCAAAGGTAACTATGCATTAATTGGCATTTAATAATGAAAATAAAGGAAAATTGGAGAAAAGGGAGATGAAGAGACACAAACATGCATGAGAGGGAAATCAGAGGAAGAATGAAGGAAAATGAAGAAATTAGAGGCATGAACGATAAAATGCATTAGAGAAACAATTCAGAATTTTGTCAATTTATTCTTGTCTCTCTCCTATGACTCTCTCTCTCTCTCTCATGCACTTGTATAATTAGAGCTTCCTTTGAGCACCCTAGCATTCACTTGGATTTGGAGAAAGAAAGGAAACGAAAAACAAAGGAAAGAAGAGGGAGAGAAAAGAATAAAAAGGAAGCACAAGGTGACAGTTGGATCAAAAACTATAGAAAAATTATTTTTCATGCCTAATTTCCTTATTGGTTTATGGATGTATGATGCATTCATGTGAGTCTCTAGTTCTGTGTTTTCACAGGTAAGGATATTTTTTAGGTTTGATAGTAGTTTCAACCTTGCTTTTGAATTTCATTGATAGCCATGGCATTGTGGGTTTCCCAATTTTTTTTAATTGGTTCTCAAGTTCCCTATGGTTGTGGGTTGGAAAAAACACTCTAGAGCATTATAGCACCTTTAAGTTGAGTTACTAGTTCTAGGAGTCTATAGGTTGGCTTCTTATTTATTTAATTATGTTCTTCTTCATCAAATAATTATCAAAAGTTAAACATGAAGATCGCAATAAAACATAGAACACAAGATATAGGCTACAATCTAGGGGGAAATCCCAAAGAATTCTCTTCATATAGAATCAAATCAAATAATACATTGAAGGATTGTCCACCTTCCAGAAGCCAAGTTAAACCCTCTTTCTCTACTAAATTTCAGATCATATACTCCAAAACTTTTTGTCTAAAATGAGCTCCAATATTTTTCTATTTATATTTATCGAGAGGGGGGGTGTGGGGTGATAAATCATGTCCCTTGGGGCAGAGCCTACATGACATTGAATTCTAGAAGGATTTGTTACCCAAAATACCTATTTAAAATTTATTTTCCCTTTTTCATATCAATGTTTAAATGGAGTTTAACTCTCTGACTCATGAAAGATATTTTTTTGATTTTGACAAACCTTAGAAGCATGAAGAACATGCTTGACGTATATGACCAATTAACTTGAGCATGAAAACCATGCTTCAAAAAATAATATTTTATTTTCTTCTTTTTCATTTTACATAAAATATATAATGACATAAGTATAATAACAATTTTGAAGAGAAAAACTAGTTACATTTTTGAACAACAAAGAATACTGATGTTCCATACTTTTGATAGACCCTACTACACAAAAAATCAGAAATACATAGAAAAAGTGTGATTTCAATCACATTTTTGAATTTATTTCTCATCTTTTGTGTAGTAGATACCTTTGAAAGTATTAAAAATCATCATTCCTTAGATGATGAATTAAACTCCACATCTAATAAGTGCTTGCACTAGAAATATGAGTAAAACCATAGGGATATAAGTTTAAAATACAAGTTGAGAAAACAATTTTTTATTTTTAATATTTCTACCCTTTTACTCTAAAAATGGTGAATCATCCCCCATGGTTGGCATCATCATATTGGTTCTTATAAAGTTTATCTTAGTTATACATATTTTTTTTGAGGCCTATTTTTTACCTCAAAGTTTCTCTAAGAAGCAGCTAATGAATAGAACAAATGAATCGATAAGGAGGTTTGTTAGACCTCCAAAAATACACTACGAGTTATTTCACCATTGGATCATTTCTAAAGCTCTATTCCATCCATTTTAAATCAATTAATGTGGGTGGTTAAGGTTGACCACCGTATGTGGAACCGCATAGACCCAAGTCACATTTCACAAATGTTGAGTGGACAAGTGCATTAGGTATTACTGCAATGTTAAATTACAATGTGCCTACATCGACCTTCTATATATGGTGATGGGTCTAAATACACACAAAAACCTTTATTTTACCCAGTGCCATGGGTTGCAATAGAATTACCAACTAGATATATAAATACCAAAATCATATAATGACAAGGGTTGAATAGGACAATGATTGTATTACTAATGTTAAATTACATGTCCTAACACTTCTATATGGTGTGGGTCTAAATACACACAAAAACCTTTATTTTACCCAGTGCCATGGGTTGCAATAGAATTACCAACTAGATATATAAATACCAAAATCATATAATGACAAGGGTTGAATAAAAACATAGAAAGGGGATGACACAATTGGAAGTCCCCCTTTTTATCTTGAGGACTAGACATATAGATGTCATATTTGAAAATCTTAATAGTAGCATTGAAACAAACCCTTCTCACATGGGGTGGAACCAAATGGATTATGGTACGTGTTTTAATTATACCCATTAAGCACTTTAACGAACCTCCAAAAGAATCGATTGAAGCATTCAGAAGGGTTATAAGATTACATCTAGGTTCCACTCCCACGAAGAGTTGGATGCTGTGGAACCGTTCCATTTTGATTCCAATCTGATGGCATGAACTTCCTTATGAATGGTTAGGGTTCTGGCTGGGGTGTTTACGTTCCTATTTTGCCCCATTTTCCTCGCGCAACTCTATGAGGACGACCTCTGCAACTCAATGCAAGGGGTAAATTTTCACCATTATCCAATTGTTTCATGGACAAATCTAAGTTATTCACGAGGCTATGTTTAATCTCAACAGTGAGTTCTTTAATTATGTCTGTGATTCATCAATTTCTTTACTGGCTACTCTCCCATCTGGAGGGTTTCTCTCCTAAAGCTTCTTCTAGCACACAACTCGCTCACTCTTCTGCAGGTAATGGTATCTTTGTTCATTACACTGTCTCATCTGATGTAACCCTCATAAACCTGAGTTGCTCGATTAACTTCCTCGCAATCTTCTTTTCATTTATGGAGGTCCTAACCCTTAAGCAGGTATTTTCATGGATAGAATGGTGGGTTCTACATCCTTAAATTTTTGGGAACCAAAACCCTTGCTAAAGGTAACCCTCATTCATATAAGAAATTCCTCGCAATGCCATGCACATAATTGGTGTATTTTTTGTGTAGCACTCTATTGGTTTTCTTTAGAGTCTTACCTTTGTTTTCTTGGGACTTACAGGCTTACATATGAGTGGGTTTTGAATGGTGTCTCCCACACTTCTTCGATATCCTAACCACGAGGTGCCTTTCATTTACAACATAGCTTATTGGCTTGTAGTGAATAGAAATGAGGGTTTTTAAGTTTTAGAGTTGCTGGTCAAAAATTGGAATTTTCCGAGACAATTTTCGTGTGACACACTTCGAGGGTTTTGCATTTTCCTTGCCAAAAATGTTGCTTTCTGTAACTTATTAAATATTTCAGTTTTGTTGAGTAACTGATATTTCAATGAATGTTATTTGGCTTATCCTCCTTAGTTGAGGTCGACTGTTTATCTAAACTCAATGCTCTCAGCAGCTGAGATCTGGGTTAAAAGACAATTTCCATTTTCATTAAATATTTATACTTATGTTATTTTATCTATTTGGACACAATTGGTTTATATGGATGGATGTTCCCTCATTGTGGAAATGCTAAATTATCGTTGATTTCTATTTATAATTTTGTCACTGTTTTTTATATATATCAATTTCATTCCAAGGAAAAGGCCATTGTTTCATTATATTGTTCCACTTCCTGATAAATAACTTAGGCTTCTTGCAGAGTGTGTTCTTTTATGAAATTATTGGATTGTATCTAGTTTCAATACTTATGCTTCAGATAGAAATGGTAGGACAATTTCTACTTCTAGGTTCGACTTACTTGTTAATAGACTCTTAGGGGATTGGATCGGGTGGCTGTGGAATTGACAGCTTGGTCCTAACCCTTTTGTTAACACAATGAAAACTCTTTTCTTATACAAATAAAATGGTTCCAAATTTTAGCGTAATGTTGGCGCATATATATACATTTCCTACAGGAAGTCATAACTGTAATTTTTAATTTACAGTTAAGCATGCATTCATTTCTTCCCTATTGGAGTCCAATTTTCCAGTTGCTTCGATCACGAAATCTAAAGGGATAAGGGAATATACACTATGTAATATAGAATTTAGGAATTCATGCAATATTCTGAGTTACAATCTACTGGTCTATATTTTCAAAAGACTCTTCCAAAATTTCATTGTGTTATAATAATTTAGTTTTGCGATTGTACTAACCGTACATTACACAATTTATAATACTCTCAAGCTACTCTTTTCAGTAGAACATAAGCACTTGGGTTTATACCTATTTTACCAAATATAGTAACAAAACATATATCTATTTTCATTCATGAACTCATAACTTTAGACTTAAGCAAAGATGGAATTCTTATCTAACTATGTCAATCCACGAATTCAACTGAGGTGAGACCTTCTCCACCCAACCTTGAGAAGGGAAATCACATCCACTTCTCCTCTCGAGCTCCACTCTAGGACATCAGGTAACAACTTTTTTAGTATTATCTGTGGAATCTGGTAATAGACATCAAGTCTATAGTCTATTCTGCACTAAGATTATCCACTAGCCTAGGTCCAGCCCTGGATTTTGTCGTCTAATAGTGTGTTGTTCCTTCACAAAATTTCGTTTCTCCTTATTTCTAATTCAAGACTGAACTCCTTTCTTTCCACTGAGATATTTTTTTTATCTCCAAGAGAGAAATGTGTAACTGTCTTTAGCTATTCGTAAATGTCTAGAGGTTGGAATTCATTTTTGGTCTCCCTTCTTGAATTTTGAGATTTCATAATTACAAAAAAAAAAATATTATTTACTATTTAAATATTCATCTAAAATGTCATTGGTCTTTCCTGAGTTATATTTACTAAAATCTTAAACACAATAAATTAATTTCTAGCTGTTATCTGGGAGGTGTTACATCTTCCCCCTAGGAAGAACACCATCCTCGGTGTCTACTGTAGCCCATGGAACATAGTAGGATAAGATCGTCTCAACAGACTTTCATCTTCCCAAGTAGCTTCCTCTAGGATAAATTGCTTCCACTACACTTTAGCGTGGGTGATAACTTTCTTCCACAACATTGTTTCTCTATGATCGAGAATACGTAGGGGTTCTACCAAAAATTCCCCATCCGCTTCCACCTGTTAAAAACATCATTATCACAATTAGTTATCCATTCTATCTTGGATATAATATAATTCAAATTCATTCATAATTACTTTCACATATTGTCAATTAATAATGTAGTTGGGGTCATAAACATATTTCTTTAATAGTGACATGTGAAACACATTATGAAATTTTATGTGGTGAGGAAGAGCAAGCTCATAAGCTATCGGTCCTATCCTTTCCAGGACTTGAAAAGGGCCACAGTAGTAGGGTGCTAATTTAGCACAACTATCCCACTACAAGGTTCTTTTCTTGGGTTTTCTCCGGACATAAACATGATCTCCGACTTGGAATTCTTTCAAACTTCTCTTTTTGTGTGCCTAAACCTTTTGTCCATCTTGAGCCCCTTTCAAGTTCTGTCGAACTTTCTTTAATTATTGTTCCATTTCTGATAACATTTTAGGTCTTAGGATCATGTTGACTTTTGAGTTATGCCAACCACCTAGAGTCCTACACCTTCTTCGATACAACATTTCATAGGGGCTCATCTGTAATGATTCATGGTAGTTTTTTCTATAAGTGAATTCAACCGAAAGGAGATAGTCTTCCCATTTGGTTGGTTGTTGGTTGTTCCAATACTTGATTGAACTGAATTGTTTGTCCATCTGTCTGAGGCTGATAATTGGTACTAAATTGGATCCAAGAACCTGACCCTCTAAAAATAGCATTTTGGAATGTAGATGTAAATTTCACATCTCTATATGAAATTACTACTTTCGACATGCCGTGTAGTTCAAATATTTCCTTCATAAATATGTCTGTGATTTCCACCACCTTATAGGCAGACTTAACATGAGTAAAATGAGAGATTTTTCTCAACTTGTCCACCACCACCATGACCGACTCATGCTTCTTCCGAGTTTTTGGAAGTTTAGTTATCAAGTCTAACGTAATCATTTCCCATGTCCACTTAGGTATAGGAAGTGGTTTAAGTTGTCCAATGGGATGCTGATGATCAGCTTTAACCCAATCACATTATAAACATGTCACCAAGTATGTCATGATGTCCTTCCTCATTCCAAGCCAAAAATATATTTTCTTAATTGCATATAATAAATTTTGATAACCTTTGTGAGGGGCATAAGGTCTGCGGTGAAACTCATCTGAAAACATTTGTTTGAATCTTACCTGATTAGGAACATACACACTTCCTTTAAAAATAAAAAATTTCCTATCATTTATGCCATACTCAGTAGGTTTCCCAAAATCCTACATTTGCTTAGTTTTCCACCATAAAAAATTGTATTCAGGATCCTTAAGGGAAACTTCCTTTAGTTGTTCTGTCACGACAAAGTCTATGCGGTGATACCGAATTTCATACACACATTAAACCTTTCTTCTTAAAAAATTGGTCACTTGGTTTTATTTCCTTGAAGGTGTCTTATATCAAAGTAAAATTCACTAAGGAATGTTTTGTACTGAGCTTGGCATGCATTTAAATTAACATTATTAAATAAATTAGTTATAATTCTATGGTCTATCATAAGTAAGAATTTCTTTCCCAACAAGTAATGGTGCCACACTTTCAGTGCATGCACTATTGTAGTAAGTTCTATATTGTATGTCAAAGATCACTGTTAATTCTCTTTAATATTTCTTGACTCATAAGCCACCACTTTATTGTCCTGCATCAACACACCTCCAACTCATTACTGGCAAGCATCCATACAAATAGTAAAGTCCTTTTCTGGATCAGCTACTTTTGGTATTGGAGCAGATGCTAAAAAATGTTTCAATTGTTTGAAACTGAGTTGACATTCTACTGTCCACTTAAAAACTCTCCCTTTCTTCTATAGATATGTCACAGGGTAAGCAATTATAGAAAACCCCTCACCAAATCAATGATAATAGCCTCCCAAACCCATAAAGGATTGAATTTCTCCTACATTTTTAGGGACAAGCCAATCTAGGATAGTCCTAATCTTTTTAGGGTCAACTTCAGTGCCTTTTGAAGATATCACATGCCCCAAATATTGTATTTGCTACTTAAAAATGTTACAATTGTTGAAATTGACATAGAGCTTATTTTCTCTTAAGGTTTGGAGAACAATCCTTAGATGCTCCTTATGTTCTTCTGCATTTTTTGAGTAGATTAAAATATCATCAATGAAAATTAGAATGAACCTGCCCAAGTAGTGGTGGAAAATCCCATTCATTAAACTCATAAAGGTTGTTGGGGCATTAGTCAACCCAAAGGTAACGCGATAAATTCATAATGGCCATATTGTGTTCTAAATGCTTTTGTACAAACATCCTCATCTTTAATTCGAATGTGATGATACCCTGATCACAGATCCATTTCAAAGAATACAGTGGCACCTTTGGCCAGATCAAACGAGCCATTGATTTGAGGAAAATGATACTTATTCTTGATGGTTAACTTGTTTAATTTCCTATTATCAATACAAAGTCTCAGCATTCCATCTCTCTTCTTTAAAAACAATACAAGTGCTCCACAAGGGGATACATTTGGTCGGATGTACCCTTTGTTGAGTAATTCATGTAGCTGCATTTTGAGTTCAGTAAACTCAGAAATACTGATATGGTATGTTGCTTTCGACAGAGAGGAAGCTCTAGGGATAAGTTCTATGGTAAAATCAATGTTTCTTTTTGGAGGTAACCAAGGTATATCTTCTGGAAGCACATCTATAAACTCTTGGACAATAGGTGTATCTTCTAAAGCTGGCAATTTATGCTTTTAATTTGCATATCTAACTTTCACAACATATATTTGACAACCTTTCCAAACTCATTTCTTGAACTAGTTAGTGGTTATTGATGGCAACTTAATTTTTCTTTTAATACCGTATATTTCCTCTCTATTTCCTTCCTCTATGAGGAAAATGACGCGTTTATCCTAACAATTTACTAAGG
Organism: Pinus taeda; assembly: GCA_000404065.3. Lineage (NCBI taxonomy): Eukaryota > Viridiplantae > Streptophyta > Pinopsida > Pinales > Pinaceae > Pinus > Pinus taeda. Next base: position 4,973 of record APFE030962514.1, on the reverse strand, counting down.
AATATTGTCCTTCCAGCCAGTCCATCCTAATTAACACATCATAAGAACTCAAAGTTAATATATTTAAGTTTACTTTAGTGGATTGACCTTAAATTTCTACGGGACAATTTTCTATCTTGGATGTCACTCTACATTTTTCCCCTGTGGCTAATTTCACTAGCCACAAGGTTTTAAATTCAATACTTGGAAATGACACATTTTGACTTTTTTTGAAATGAAATAGCTAAGACATGCTCCTGGGTCAATCAAAATAGACATTATCTAGTTAGCTATCTTACCTTCAAACTCCACCATAGCAGGTTGATACTCTTCTTGATGATCCTCCAAGGCAGCATTAATATTTCGTATGTTCATGGCCACATCTCCAACCATGGAAGATTCTTTAACACTTGTTGTGATTCCATTTTTGGTGTGGTGATGACAACTCTTGTAGTATTGGGGTTCTCCACAACCCCAACATTCCAGGGAAATTTTGGTGGTTGGCCAAGTCTTGTCTTGTTGTGAGTTTCAATTGTTTTGGATTCATATAGATTTTGGTTTCGCGGCTGATATTTTCCAAGGCCTCCTCCCCCTAAATTTTTGGGTACAAATTTCATTCAACCTTATCTATTTCCCTTCAAATTTCTTGAAAGTCCTTTCTTCCTCATTTTCCCTAGCTAGATATTATTAGCTTCTCCTTTTTTCTACATTTGTGTGTCGCAGATATGAGCCTTTTGAATAGCTTCATCCATTATTTTCATATTGTCAAGTTCTATTCGTTCGTTCATATGAGTAGGCAAACTATTTAGGAAGCGATGTAATTAACTTTCTCTTCACGGATGTATCTAACGTAGTGCAACAAAGATGTAAATTTGGTAATAAATTTGTCCATAGACTATTGTACTAACCTCAAGTCATGGAATTCCTTCGCCTTCTCATCATAGAACCTTTATGTCAAGTATTTATCCTTAAAATACTTCTCAAAGGTATCCGAAGTTATCCCTTGCTCGTCTATGTTTTGATTTGTTTTAATCTCTTCCCACCAAAGGGTGGCTTTACATTGCAATTGGTACACAACTAGTCAAAGTCCTTAAATTATCATCATATTTGTATATATGAAAACACTAGTTCATATTAATCAACCACGCTTCTACAACATCTTCTACTTCTCCATCAAATAATGGAGTTTTTACTTTTTTAAATTCTCCCTCTACCTCAATTCTTATATTCTTAGCCCCTCTATCTCTAGAAGTATTCCCTGATTCTTCCTCATCATTTTTCATACGAGTTTCCTCAGTTTTCGAAGCACCTCTCTATTGTTGCCTTGTCTCCTCTATGTTTCCATTGTCTGCACTAGGATCTGTATCCCTCAGATTTTGTCGATTCAAGAGGATTTTCATGATTCTCTCCTACTCTAATATCAATCTCTGATTGTCAGCGCACAGGTTCATAATTTCTACTCATTATCATTAAAGAGTCTCTAGCAACACAAAATTCTCATTTGTCGATTTTTCTCCCAACTATACAAACATTTATGGGTTAGATGATGTAGTTCCTGGTCCCCTTCTCATACTATTTCTTTGCTCCTCTCTGTGCATTTAAACATTTGGTTATTGATAAATTTCTTGCCCAAGGCTACATAGCTAGAATCTGTGGCTCTAATACCACTTGTAACATGTAAAGGCATATAAAAAATATTAACTTTATTTTTCTATTCTAAACTCATAATATTAAACCCATACCTTCATGACCATATCATTACCATATGCATAAAGATTACAATTTGGTATTAACCTTATTAATATCATATATATACGTTGACTTCATTATCGGTGAACATAATACATATGTGTAAGGATCACAATATGGTATGTGTTTTAATTAGATCCATTAAGCACCCTAACGAACTTGCAAAAGAACTATGAAAGCATTGAGAAGGTTTGTATGATTACAATTGGGTTTCACTGCCACGGACAGCTGGATGCTATGGAACCACTGATCATTTTGATTTTGATCTGATGGCATGAACTTTCTTGTGAACGATTATGGTTATAGATAGGGTGTTTGTGTTCCTAATCTGCTCCATTCCCTCGATGCAGATCCATGAGGATGTGTTTGGCAACTCGATGCAAGGGGTAAATTTTCGCTGTTAGCCAATTGGTTCATGGACAAATATGGGTTATTCTCTGGGCTATGTTCAATCTCAATATCCAGTTATTTAATTATTTCTATGATTTATAAATTTCTTTACAAGCTACTCTGCCATCTAGAGGGTTTCTCTCGTAAAGCTTCTTCCAACACACACCTTGTGCTCTCTGCTATAGGTAAAGGTATCTTTGTTAATTACAATGTCTCATTTGATGTAACCCTCATAACCCTGAGTTGTTTGATTAACTTCCTCACAATCTTCTTTTCATTTATGGAGGTCCTAACCCTCAAGTGAGAATTTTCATGGACAAAGCGTAGGATTTTGCATCCTTAGATTTCCGGGGAACAAAAACCCTTGCTGAAGCTAACCCTCATTCATATCGGAAATTACTCATAACTTTATGCACAGAATAGGTGTATTTTTTTTTTGGCACTCTATTGGTTTTCTTTAGAGTCTTACCTTTGTTTGTTTGTAATTTGTAGGCTTACATCTAAGTGGGTTTTGAATGTTGACTTCTACACCACTTCGATATCCTTGCCACTAGGTGCTTTTCATTGAAAACATATCCATTTGGCTTGTAGTGAATATAATTGAGGGTTTTTAAGTTTTAGAGGTGCTAGCCAGAAATTGGAATTTCTGCACACAATTTTCTTGTAAAACCCTTCGATAGTTTTGTATTTTCCACTCCGAAAATGTCTCTAACAGTAACATATTAAATATTTTTGTTTTACTAAGTAACTAAGTTTTCGATGAATGTTATTTGGCTTATCCTCCTCAGTCGAGTTCGACGTTGGAACTAAATCGGTGCTCTCGATAGTTGAGTACTCGGTAAAACGATAGTTGTCATTTTCTTTAAATATTTATACTTATGTTGCTTTATTTATTTGACTGCAACTAGTTTATATGGATGGATGTTCCCTCATGATGGAAATGGGAAATTCTCGTTGGTTTCTATTTATAACTCTCTCACTGTTTTATATCTCTATCAATTTTCATTCTAAGGAAAAGGCAATTGTTTCATTAGATTATGTCTCGTCCTGATAAATAACTGAGGCTTCTTGCAAAGTGTGTTCTTTTATGAAATTATTCGATTGTATCTAGTTTGAATACTTATGTTGTAGATAGAAATGGTAGGACAATTTGTAGTTTTGGGTTTGAGTTTCTTGTTAATAGATTCCTAGGGGACTAGACGATGTGGCTGTGGAAGCATCAGCTTGGTCCTAACCCCTTTGTTAACCCAATGTAAACTCTCTACTTATACAAATCAAATGGTTCCAAATTTTAATGTAATGTTGGCGCATATATATACATTTCCTATATGATGTCGTAACTGCATTTTTTTAATTTATGGTTAAGCATGCATTTGGTTCTTCCCTATTATAGACAAATTTTCCAATTGCTTCCATCAGAAAATCTAAAGGGGTAAGAGAATATACTTTATGTAATAAAGGCTTTATGAATTCATGCAATACTCTGAGTTACAATCTTCTGGTCTATATTTTCAAAAGTCTCTTCTAAAATTTCACTGTGTTATCATAATTCAGCGTTGCAATTGTACTTAAAGAAAATTACACAATTTATCATACTCTCAAGCTACTATGTTCAGTAGAACATAAACACTTGGGTTTACACCTATGTTACCACATACACTAGCCAAATATATATCTATTTTCATTCATGAACTCATAGCTTTAGACTTAAGCAAAGTTGGAATACTTGTTTGTCTATGTCAATGCACGAATTCAGATAAGGTAAGACCTTCTCCACCGAACCTTGAGAAGGAAAATCCCGTCCACTTCTCCCCCCGAGATCCACTCTGGGACACTAGGTAACAATTTTTTTAGTATTATCTCTCGAATCTAGTAATAGACATCAAGACTATAGTCCATGCTAAAATACCATTGATTCTATTTGTGTACTGAAGTTATCCACTGGGCCAGGTCCAAATCTAGATTTTCCCCTCGAACAACGTGTTGTTCGTTCACAAACTTTCTTTTTTCCTTATTTTTAATTCAAGGTTGAACCCATTTCTTTGCACGAAGATCTCTTTTTATCTCCACGAGAGAAAGGTGTAATTGTCTTTAACTGTTCCTAACTTCCTGGAGGTTGGAATTCATTTTTGGTCTTCCTTATTGAATTATGAGATTTCATAATTATAAAAAAATAAAAAATATTTGCTATTTAAATATTCATCTAAAAAGTCATTGGTCTTTCCTGAATTCTATTTACTAAAATCTTAAACATGATAAAGTAATTCTTGACTATTATTTGGGAGGTGTTACATATGTTGATTGTACTATCAAATTTGTGCAAGGTGTTCTTATGTAGCGAGTGTACACTTGCCTCTTAAGTATACTAATAACACTTGAATCAAGCTAAATGTCAACCACATAGTAGGTAAGTTAATAAGGTAATGTAAGATAACATGATTAGGAAGGGGCATTACAAAGTGTTAATAAGTAGAGTAATGTATTATTAATGTCCATGGCTATTGGTTTCCACATTGCATTTTATTGTTATTCTAAATTGAAAATATTTTCCTTTCCTAAGTTTATCTATTTCATGCCCTTTCGAAAACATATATATACATAGAGATTGAGTGATTTTTGCTTGATACATTAGGACACTCATATTTATTTATGATATATATATGTCAACCTTTTAACATTGTTGTCTAGAGTCAACAATGGTTGACAATGGGTAAACATTAATAAACATGGTTTTCAATACTTAACTATAGATGAATATGATTGGCATATTCATTATGATTGACAATGTGACACATGGATGACCATGATGACAAATATTGACCATCTTTGAACTAGTTTGACTGTAATTACATATA
>APFE030962513.1:14211-76283 GCA_000404065.3 Pinus taeda | reverse complement strand
TACCTCTTGAACTCCTGATGCATAAATTAATGATTTCAGCAAAATTCTCTTGGTAAATATCCCCTTTTCCCATGATATTCAATGTTTCAATCCATTGTTCTTTCATACCTCTAATCAATGCAGTTTTCAACACATTATTAGGTAGAGGTAATGATGCATAGGGGGATCTTTGTAAATTATACTGAAAACGTTCTACATATTCCTCTAGAGTTTCGTTTGGTCTGGCCTTCATTTGAAAAATTTCATCTTTTAGTTCTCGACCTGCAGTAATCCTGATATTTCTTGAGGAAGGATTCTTTCATTTGCTCCCAGTTGTTTATGACTCCACCCCCTAAACCCATAAACCATCTCAAAGCTGCTCCTTTCAAAGTGGAGGGGAACAACTTCAATTTTTGGGGATCAGTGGTGTAATCATATCCTCTACATAACACATCAAATTCAAATAAGAATGCGTTAGGGTCTTCTGATGTGAGTCCATGAAACGTTGGGATGTGTTGAAGAGGGATCGCTTTCATGGGTGCATTTGCAGCAGAGTCTACTATCGGATATTGTAATGTAGAAGTTTGAGTATTTGGCTGATTCTGTGCCATGGTGACGAATATGTGCCAATAGTCTTCTGGAATTTCTACGAGGGTGTTCCTAGGTTGAGAAGGGGCGACCTTGGCAGGAACTGTTTTAATGACACTTCCTTTGTCTGGGATTTCTATCTGAGGGAATGGAGTGCCTTCAATATTGATTCTGGCTGCGCTCCCCTTATCTGGGCTGTTTAACAGCTGGATTATCCTAGAAGGAGACCTTGGTTCCTCTATTTCCCCTATTTCCCCTTCTCCCTCACAAAGGTTGCTTAAGTTCCCTTCCTGCAGCCGTTCTGATACAGAATTTTCAATTTCCTGATAGTCCTGTTCATCAGTCTGGCTATGTACCTCAACAAAGGCTCCAGATGGTGATGTTGTAGCCTGAAGGGAACTAGTAGGCTGCCTAGAATTAATCTTTCTGATGCCTACTGACGGCTGAGATTCAGTTTTCTTGTAGATTTCGTCTATAAAGGTTGTTCGGCTAAGGGTCACCGGTCCTTTGGCTTTTTCAGGGTTGGCTGGGGGTTTGATATTCTTTTCTAGCTTTTTCTGCTTAGACATGCACTCTAAAAACTACTAAATCCTATCAACCAGCAGTTCTGCTAAGAGAGCGGATGGTGGAGCAGGGCTTTTACATGCTCCGTACGCAGGTTCTTACCTTCCGTTTTTAAAATCCAACTCCCCCCTAGCAGATTTGCACACTACTTGTAAAGGGCAAATGGCTATTACTCCTCCCCGGCAACGGCGCCAAAATGTAGAGCTATAACTAGGGTCTCTCACACCTCTAATTATCCCACATTAATAAGTCAATCCGGGAACGTTTTGTTATTGCAAGGAGTAGCTCAATCCGAGGCTATTTGTCCGAGTAATGCTCAGTAATATAGTGTTCTAATGATTCGAAAGGAAACAGATGCTAAGCTGAAACTAAACTAACCCAAAAGATTCGAATCACACAAGGCAGTTGATCAGTCAAGGGTACGGAAGCAATAACCCATCCCTTTAGAAACTGATGAAGAAAGGAAATTAGAGCATGGACTTATAGGTTTGGGAGCTAAGGAGCGTCTTGCTGAGGCTCACTACAGCCTTAGGCCTTCTCTCACACCAAAAACAACAAAGGCAGGTAAATAAAACAGTGGAAAGTAAAATGGAACAGCAGTCTGGAAATGGAACAACAGTAAAATGGAACAGCAGTAATCAAATGGAACAGCAGTAATAAAATGGAACAGCAGTAATCAAATGGAACAACAGTAATAAGATGGAACAGCAATCCTCATTCGTATGTACATGTTCTATACTACTATAGCAATCTGAGAATGATGAATGATATGACTACGTTTCTGAACGAAGTAATATTGCTTTCAAGTCTCACAAATACTATTTCACATGGATCTAATAATGATAACAGTCATACCAACATTCTATCACAGAGATAACTGAAAGATGCAATTCAAATAGATCCAATTGTACAATGCAGAAACATGAGATAAAGAAATCATTCAAATATCAATTATAATGAAGCGTAGTATATCACATAAAAGATGTATCAGATTACTTAAATAACAGAAATAAACAAACCACACACAAATCACCGTATAATAATACAAAAGCAAGTGTCCTTCGGAGCTGGGCCCTTAGCTGCCAATGGTACACTGCCTGAGGTTACTCCAGACGCAGAGACGAGATGAACACCAAGTCTTTTATATTAATCGCATCAACAAAAGTATACAAAATCAGGTCTCAGCGAGACTCAATGATCACAGTTTGTTCTTGAAACTCTAAAATCATAAAAACAGTCTGTTTGCTCAATGGCGTGGTGCCTTTATATAGCAGAAATGACGGAGGTATCTAGACAATCAAAAAGATAAGTTAAAGCAGCGATCCCTCAGGATCTTGATCAAAGATCCTGAGGGATTCGCTAATCGTTCAATTCTTCTCTTTTCCTTCTTGCGCTCTCCGACTCGGTATCCCACATTCTTTCCCTGGGCTATTCGGCTCTAATTTTGCTTGATCTCGTCCGCATCCGGTTCCCTGTTGGAGGGACAACAGTTATTCTCCCTTTGCTCCTTGCTTTTGATCGACAATCCCCTGTTTCCTCGTCTTCCTGCATAGAAAACGTCAATTATCAGCACTTGAGCTTCCTTTGTCTATTTTCGCACATTTTATCAAAATCCTTTATCTTCTTTGAACTCATAATGCAGAAAAGGTTAGAATTATTATTGAAAAACCACTAGATTGCTTGTCAAAAGCATACCTTCCAAGTGCTCCACAGTAGGAGTCCCAAGACATTGCAAGGCTAGTAGGTTGCAGCAGTGCGAGAGGTACAAGAGTGTTGCACCAGTGCAGGAAGGCACAACGAGGTGTGCAATGGTGCGAGATGCAGGGAGTTGTTGCAGTAGCGCAGAGGTCAGAGAGACGGAGTACCTGTCAGTGACAGAGGGAGCTTCAACATCAGTGGGTGTTTCTAGCCCAACAGGGAGGTCAATTGGGAGATTAGTTACTTACTTCTCAGTAACTGAGTTGCAGTGCAGTAGTGGGCAGCACGATGCAACATGATGAGAGGAGGTGCTGTGTAGATGTAGTGCTGGGGGGAAGGGCCATTAACAGCATGGATGTAGAGGGAGCTGTCATACAGATGCATCAATGGCAGTGGCAGAACCATGAGCAGTAGTGCAGAGGATGTTGGGTAGGAAGGCCTAGCATCAGCACAGGTACCGATGCCGGATGATCAAAGTAATACTCAGTGAGGAGTATTGCTAGAGCACAATCCTCGCTAAGAGGGAGTGTTGATTTGGGGTAGCATCGGATTTGCTCTAGCCACGAAATTTGGTGGAGAGGTTGGGGCACATGAGATCTCCATTACCTAGAAAGGGTTTGGACAGATTCTAAATAGATCAAGAGATACTAAAATAATAATGGAGTCCTTGAGTCTAAACTTAGGGAAAATAAAATATTAATGTGTATTAATATGAATTTGTGTTAGAATGGTCCAAAAGACATGGATCAAGCCAAACCTATTCTTAGCCATTGATTAGGGACTTAATCTCGGCCGTTGAGATGTCAACAGGAAAAGGATAAGAGGAGGCTTGAGGGTCACCTAGAGAACAGACCAGAGTGATTAGTCATTCTATTCTCTAGAGCGGGGTTTGCTAAGAGAGATAGAATTAGTGATTGGGAGAGCAGTTGAGGGGCATTGAGTATAGAGAGACAAAAAAGTAGAGATAGTGTCGGGATAGCAGTAGAGCAGCCAGAGAGAGAGAGACGCAGGAGCAACCAGTGCTCACATAGGGCCATGCAGAGGTAACGAAGTGCTGCGCAGAGCACCAGAGGGCCAGCGTAGCTGATGCAAAGGCTCAGAGAACTGATGCAGGGCCTCCTGGCACTGACGCAGGCCAAGATAGGCTGACATAAGGCCAGCGTTGGGCTAGAAGAGGCTGATGCAGTCTAGATTGGGCAGACGTTGGGGTTTCTGGGGTAGATTGGTGTGGAGTAGCTGCTGGAAGGATTATCCAGGGTTTCAGCCAGTAGATTTGTCAGAAACCGATAGGTATTACTGCTAAGGAAATTCTCTGTTGGGTAGGCTAGTTTCGGCACCTAGATTGTACTCTGATATTGTTTAATAAGAAAACCCTCAGATAGCTGTACTGGTTTACCCACATTGGGTTTTTCTAGGGACATTGGTCCATAAATAATGGTGTCATGTGGTGTGTTTGTTCTTGTTTCTTTTAATTGTCGATCTGTAATATGTTGAGCATGCACTGGTGTTTATTTTCAGTATTTACTTTGTAAATAACTTGTTAAAGAAAAAATAACAAGTAGGTAGGAATAAATTAGAAAAAGTGCATGAAGGGTTTCTAAACTAAGCTTAGAAACTTCAACAATTCATTCCTCATCATCACTTGGATTGGTATCTCTCTTCTTGAGAATTTTTCTATAGCTATTGATGGACGAATTGGACAAATATTGATGCGTTTCGATCTTTGGATATCTTTTCTGTAATGTACCAAATGGAAAAATGCCATAGATAATAGAAGCAATGAACTAGCTACAACTACAAAATTTAGAAATGCACGACCATACACATTTGAACACGGAAATATGAGCAAAAAAAATCTGAGTCATTGTATTAATTTTGATCAATATGAGCACAATAAATGAGATCATAGGAGCCTGGGCTTGGCTACTGCAAGCTATGGCAAGAACCTAGGAGTGGCTACAATGCTCAAATGCTGGAAAGATACCCCAGGAAGTACTGCGCATGCTTAAGAAGAACTGCTCACTGCTGCTGGAAGGAAACTGGAGGACTGCTCTGAAGAGTGCCCATAATAAAGTGAAACTCTGATGATGGCCTCGTCACTAGATAGCTGACAAGACCCAGGAATATCTCACGAACGCAAGTGGTGGAAATGGTCCCATGGTGAATTGTGCCCTCGTCCAATAAATTCATGTTGTTGGCTGCTAGATGGAACTAGGAATTCTACTGTCAGAAGTGCTCGGAAAATTCTACAAAATTAATCCTAGCCTCCTCTCACCAAACCCACAAAAAAAAAAAAAAGTTTGGGCTGAATCCATCGACCCCCAGTGATCCCCAACAAGCGTAAATTGCCCAATTTGGCTAGAAAACACCCCACAATTTTGATATTATTGAATTATGCCGCAAATCTACCACATGAAATTTCTCCTAGCTCTAGCTAATTCTCCACTAAGAAATACCTCCTATCTCCAGCCCTTATCTCTCCACAAATTCTTCTCCCTTCTTCCCTTGCACAAGTAAGCCAGAAACCCCTATGCAATGTTCAAAGTGAGAGAAATGGCTCCTCAAAATCCTTACCTCACATCCTAACAAATTCGTTATAAAATCTCCGACAATGTGTGGGAAAAACTCCTATAAATCCTCTCGAAATATAGCAATCTATAGCTGATCTCAATTGGGGTGCCTCAAACGACTTCTGCCCCCAAGGAAAATACGTACCAGCTGGAAATGATTTTCAATGTAGCTCCTTTAGAAGTCCCGGGATAGACTTCTCTCTACTCTCATAGGGTGACACTCGGAGTTCACCAAAGGTAGAGGTGGAATTTTCGCTTGGGAATCCCTCGTGCTAAACAACATGGATTGACTTGGCTAAACAACTCAAGAAAACTTGTGTTTAGAAGTTAAATTGTCAAAAGATGGAAATGAAGGCCTCTTCTCCTTATTTATAATTATTATTATTGGCTTCCTTTTCTCCCTTGGCGGTTCCCACTCTTTCTCTCTCCCAATTCACACCCCCTCCTCTTTTCTCTCTCTTCTCTCTCCTCGAAGAGTGTGAGTTCCCTTTTTGGGCCAAATTTCTCTCTCGTGGGGGCCCCACGTTCCACTAGAGCTGCAATTTCTCTTTTTCCTCCTAAGTCCCAACGTCGTGTTGGAAATACTGAGAGGGGAGTGAATCAGTATTCCTTTTCTATTGTTACTTATACCAGTTAAATCAATTATATTTAGAACACAAAACAAGCAATAGGAATAAATTCTTTTATTAATATAATCTTTATAATGGATCAAGTACAATATATAGGGCTCCAACCCTTGATGAAGACACCGATCTTCAATTCCCCAAGCTCCAACCTGTTGCCAAGCACCAACTTGGTCTTTTGTGAGACTCCAACCTCTAGGGCTCCGACCCTATCTTATCAAGGCACCAACCTTGGATTTAGGAGTATCAACTCCAAGGACACCAATCCTTCCAATTTTGAGGCATCAACCTAAGGGCTCCGACCTTCTCTTGTCAAGGCATCAACCTTGGATTTAGGAGCACCAACTCCAAGGACACCAATCCTTCCAATTCTAAGGCACCAACCCCAAGGGCTCCGACCCTCTCTTATCAAGGCACCAACCTTGGATTTAGGAGCACCAACTCCAAGGACACCAATCCTTCCAATTCTAAGGCACCAACTCCAAGGGCTCCGACCCTCTGCTATATATTGTCTAGATATATTTGGTAGTAATTCTCTGCTCCCAAAATCTTCTTCACTAAATTCTGTTTATCTATAGCTTCACTGCTACATCAACGACAACCTGTCTTCATATGAAGGAGTCTTCACAACTCTTCATATTGCCCAAACAGAGTCTGCAAAGTTACCTCATGATGATATCAAATAGGCATCATGATCTCCAAAAATGTTTCCAAGATTTGCTGAAGCTTTCCAACAAGATATTTGTGCTAAGCCTCAATGTATGCACAAAAGCAATTCTCTGTTTTCAAGCCTATGTTCTTATTGTCGCAGTGATTGCTTTAGGAGTGATTGTCGCGGTATCTTACTTCCAAGGAACAAACTCACAAATACTTCAACGCTGGTGTTGTCTACTGCTCGCTTCAATTGATGACTGATGAAATCTTACTTCGCTGGTTCAAGGTCAAACATATCTTCACAAAAAAACTGTTCTTCAGGTTGAGGTCTGTACTTTTTCTAATTCATCACAGGTTTGAGCCTTTCAAAGATTAACCCAATCAACACAATTTCTCGGCCTTCGACTTCTTTCTTTCTTGCTGGACCTTCGACTTCCTTCCTTCCCGTTGGACCTTCGAATTTCTTTGTTTCTTCAAGTTCACTAGTTGTGAACTATTACTTCTTCTCTGTGTTAGATGCACAAAATCCATTGCTTGAAGTGAAGCGTTTCAACTTGTATATATATGAATTTTTCCAATGATCAAAAAACATGTTCATTGGGAGGAGAGGTTGACTTATGAGTTTGCACATTAATTTTTTATCGGATGGGCCCTTTTTTTAATATTCACCCAAGGCTATACCCACATGGAGGTCCCACATTAATCACAATCGCAATCGCAACATTATCACATTAATCGCAATCGCAACATTCATGAAAATCGGAGTTATTCCTTTAATCCCGCAATAGCAATTTTCAGAGATTTGCACATAACATAGCGATTCCTCTACTGCTGACGGAGCGGATGCGATATGATCTTAAGCAGTTGTTAATAAATCTGTCGGGTCCACAACCTTATCGCAATCGGTGGTTTGACATCCCTTAGAAACTAGCGATACCGTGGATGCGATATTGTATAAAGTCATGTTATAGTGATGCAATGGATCCGCAATATTATATAGCAATCGAAGGTTTTACTTTGACCTTTATGACCTGGAATATGAAAGTTCATACGACGGATGCGATAGAGTATTAAGGTGTATTATAATGGAACCATCGGGTCTACAGTACATATCGCAATTGGCGTTTTATCGTCACATCCCGTTAAGACTTGTGACATGAAAGTTCCGATGAGGCGGACGCGATATAACATAACAGTGTATTCTAATGGAGTGGTCGGGTCTGCCTATCAAATCGAAATCGGGGGTTTTGTGCGCACTACGGTGGCATATAATATAACTCGCCGATATGATATGTTAACTCCTCCGGTTTATGCGCTATGAACTATTAAAAGGTTTCCACAGTTTATTCCTTCCTCCGATATTGCTCTTACTCTTGGCATATGCGATAGATATGCTTTGTCTTGGCTTGTCGCTCCTGTGGCTTCTCTTCACTCTTATGACTTCCGATAAACTGCTGCGATAGCTCTTCTATGATGGCTTCTGATATCTTTCCTCCTTGGTTCCACTGTTTCTATTACGTCTGTATTCAATCCTTGGATCCTCCATGAGCAGTATCATGATCAATGGGCATCAATGGGCAACCTCACATGTCGCAAGAATTTGCCATCACAAACATTGCCATATTGACATCATTGATGACCTAGATTAACAATCTTCCCCTTTGTCATTGATGGAAATATTATTTTCCTTTCAACATTCTCTCCCCCTTTGACATCAATGGCAAATGGGGTGCTCAGGGACTCCCCTTGTCAAATTGCTTCTTTTCTTTATGAATAGTAGATCTTCATGGGTATATTACTCCCCCTGTCGTGGTGCTCTTCTTTTTACTCAAGATATAAGGATTGCTGCCTCATCATCAGCTAGCACATTATCCCTTCTTTATGTCTCAAAGACTACTTTATCATGGCTTCAACAATGCTTAAAGATGCTCCATTTCAATGCTTCCAAAAAGACTCCAAATAACCATACACCAAATGTTCAAGTCCAAGTTTTTATGCTTCTGCAATCCGAATTCTGTTGTCTTCACAGTCAGAATTAAGAGGTCTTTATAGTTCGAATCAGGAGAAGCTGCCACTGAAATTGCTATCTTTCTTCAAATCCGAGTTCCTTTGTATCTCTGTGCTTCTCCTTAAGTCACTGAGCTATATTCAACTACACAATATTCTCCTTTCTGTAGTCCTTTTGATAAGCCATATTTTCCTTGTGTTCTTGTAAAAGTCTCTGCAAGTTATCTCCACCAACAGATTTTGATATCCAATATGTGGTTGTCTTTTAAATTCTTTTTATTGATTGGCAGCTTTTTGCAATGCTTCATTTTTGTTAGATGCTGCCAACTGCTCTTGCTTCAAGCTCCATTCTCAAATGTATTTTTTTGTTTGAAGGTTGCCTCTATTTGTGTCCATAATTTCCCTGTTCTTACATCAAATCCCTGAGTCGAGACATTTAACTTCTATAATAACAACAACATAGTTATTTGAGTTATTAGCATTAGATGGCCTTCTCTGCTGCTCCAATTTCTTCTTAGTGATCAAGTGGAAAACATCTTCAACAATATTCCATTGGATAGTTAGGAGATCATGTTTTTCAATGGAGTGTTCTTGAGAAATGATCTTATCAAAGAATGATTATCAAGATAGTTCACAAGGATTTCATAAGGATCCATTCATGAATAACTTCTGCAAGAAGGCCTAATCAACATAAGCTCCCCCTAACTGTATGCTTTTGGCAGAAACCTATCATCAAACACTCCGAATATCAAGGATATCTTCATCAAGTCAACAACATGTGTTGTTGGCTGGAGACTTTAGGAGATTTTCGGATTGTATTTGCTTTCTTCTCCATACTTGTGTAACTTTCTTCTCTGGCATGGTTCTAGCTTGTGTAGGTGCCCAAGTCAAGTTACAGTCAAGTGCCATATGTCCAATGTTATGACACTTGAAGCACTTTGTGTTGTTCATGAATAAGAATTCATGAATTCTTCTTGCAAAATTGTTTCTTGGAGATTGTCAGGGACCATCATATTTATCTTTGTGATATGCCCTACAATCTTTTGCCATGTGTCCAAAGTTTGTGCAAACATAACAATAACCAAGAAATAAACTTTGGTACCTGGGAGATGGAGATTTCCTTGATGTACTTCTGAAGTCTTTCTGCCTTGAGATCCTTTGATGATAATTATTGCTTCTCGCATCCTCGACATCATCTGCATTTCTTCTTGGAACAGGACTTCCTTCATTATCGCCTTGACTCTTATCTTTACCTTTACTGAAACTAGGAGCATCAACATTTCTTTCTGACTTCCTCATATCCTTGTTGTTTGAAGCATTATCATTCTTGCTTGAGGATTAACTTGCATACCCGAGACCTGATTTATCAAATGGAGATTTTTGATGGCTGAGCATGTCGTCCAAGGCTTGAGAGCTCTTCAAAAATTTGTCCATCCCTTCAACCTTTTTCTTGATGGAGACAATCTCTTTTTCCAATCTTTCGTAGTCTTTATTCTTCTTAGCAAGTTGTTTCTCAATCTCTTCCTTGATACAAGTTGCTTCATTTGCTTCTATTTTAAGAGAGATGATATCTGATTTCATTCTGAAGATTTCTTCATTTTCCTTAGCTAGACTGCTCTCCATTTCTTCCATGATCCTTGTAGTTTTACATGTTTCAGTGAGGGGCTGATGCAGAGCTACGCAGGCCCACGCAGAGGTAGTGTAGGCTGACGTAAAGGCAGCGTAGAAGCTAAAAGGAAGTCCGAAAATTTGTTGGGGAGATCGATTTCTAAGCTGGAAGCCGGGGTGTGAGACTAGGAGGAAAAAATCGAAGTTTCTGGAAAGCAGATTGATCAGCTGGAGGAGTGATGCTGTTCTTAGAAGGGTTGATGCTGGGTCGATGCAGACACTGTGCAGAGGTAGCCAGAAGTAGCCAGGGGCAGTCATTCTGGAGTTGGTTCAGCCAAGATTTCCAGTGATAGTGTGAGGTAATCTCACAGATCTCTCAGTGAGTGATATTCTTTGTAACTGGATTGCCGGGAAGGCATCTAGAAGTTGTATACAGAGTTACTACTACATAATAATAAAACCCTCAGATCTGCTACACCGGTTTTCCCGCATTGAGTTTTTTTAGGGACATTTGTCCAAAAATAATGGTGGTATTGTGTTGTATTTTCTTTCTTTATCAGTTTCTTATTTCCACATTATATTTAATTAAGTGAAAGTTGTAGTGTATGTATTTCGATGGAACTTACTTGTGTTCTTATCATATAATTCTCACTTGTTTCAAACTATCATAATAATATAAATGAAGAACATCTTAATAATCACTATTAACTAAAGGCATTTGAGCTATTGTTTCATAACATTGACATCTAGTTATCTTTCACCTCTATTGTTTCATTGAGTAATCTTAAAATTTGCTTCAATTGAATCATTGATGTAAGCTAGTGATCTTGTGTTCTAAGTGATTATCATAAGCCTTGATTACAAGTGATTTTATATTTCCTATATTGAAGCATCTTGTTTTAAGTGAATCTTATTGAAACAATTGTGTTTTCATCATAGATCTAAACTTGCATCCTTAAAATTTACCTCTAAGCATGAGCTTGGTTGATAGAAAGTTAGGATCAATTTCTTCATTGTTCAATTTGAGAAGCTTAACCCTTTAACAACGGTTAAAACGAGTGACCTTGCAGTTCTCTTGTGGATGAGTCCCTTGTAGGAACAGAGGCACTTGGGTTGCTAGAGGCCCTCAATAGGTACCGTTAATGAGGCCCTAACCTCCTTCCCCAACGCTTCTCCCAATAACCTTGTTCCAAGACGAGCTTTGATAATTGAGGAGAAGGCTTTCACTTTAGTTTAGGCATATAATTAAAACTAACCAAGATCTTGCATCTCACATAGATAGATCTTGCATTCACTCATCTAATATCATCCTTTTGCAATTCAAATGATTATTGTAATTGGAATTGTGAGTTCACTCTTGTTATAGATCTGACCTGCAAATATATGAAATGATACCAATATACCCAATAACTGTAAATAATCACCAAAAATAACAAGATCTGAATATAGATAGGAATGCTTCTTTATTGATCAAACCCTTAACGTAGGGCAACACCATACATTCACTCTTTAAGGAAGGAGAACACTCCACAAGCCATATGCTTGTCTATACGATATTCCTTGACACTTTTCAATGGGGAGTCTCTAGTCTCTATATAGGCCTCATACATACAATACCATGGGTCATTACCATAGTTCTTTCAATACCATCTATCTAATACAATGGGCTTATTACATTATTGCTAACTACTTGTGGTCCCTTATATGATACGGGTTAACCACTTTATTTATTACTATGGTCCATCCATTATTACATTATTCCCTTGGGTACCTCCCTCTGTACCCCATACTATTCCCCCTAGGTATACTACATTCCACCTCCCTTAAACATGTTTCATCCCCAAAACATAAGAAGAACACAAATAATAAGATCTACTCAAAAGAGTAGTCCAATGGTACCATGCACGTGCATCTAGCCATCCAAGAAAAAGACGAGCCCTCGATCTAGCTGGTGCCTCGCTCGCTTAAGATGGAAGTTGACCCTGGTGGCTTTTCTGTGTTGGTGTGTTGTGGGTGGTTCTTTGCCCCTCTCTATCTGTCATGTGGGGGTTGTTGTCCTTGTTGTTGATTCGTTGCCATCTTGTAGGTTGTTTTCTTGCGGGGTGATGTGGGTGGTGATATGCTAAAGTTTTAACTAATGGTCTATCTTTCTTTAATTCACCACCTAATGGAGCTTGATTGGTATCTGGTACATGTTGTTGTTGCTTATCTTCCAATATTACTTCAACCACGGATTCCTCATTTGATGTATCTGTACCTGTGACATTTTTTGCTTCAGCCTCCTTGGACTCTACCTGTTTTTCTCGTTCCTGGTTTAATGTTTGTGTTTAGTTGTCGACCATCAAGGGTTCATCATCTGATGTGCCAGTCCTTGGAACATTTTCTGCTTTAGCCTCCTTGGACTCTACTTGTTTATTGATGGAAATATCCTGTAATGTAATTTTCTTCTTTTTATACCAGAGCTTCAGGAATTTCTTCTACACATTAATTTTGATAGTACCCACAGATTCCATCCAAGGGTATCCCAAAACAACATCCGCATTAGCTATATCTGAAGCATAAAAATCAGAATGCAATACATACTTGTTCATGGAAATTTTCAAATCTTTATAAACTTGCACCTCCTCATTATTAACCTGTGTGTGCTCCATTTGTTTTGTTGGAACTTGCAATTTTTTTGCCAAATTGACATTTATAAGATTTTGCTTGCAACTAGGATTTATAGACACAATGATCTTCTCCTTCTGAATATATCCATGAACCTGTAATAAGTAGATACTAGTAGAAAATAACCTCACATGTTTCTCATTATCTTGTTTTTTAGCATGAGACCATCTGTCTAAAACGAATTTTTAAAATTCTTCATCGGGCAAGTTGAAACACTTCTTTCTGTTAAGTAATTCCAACCATGTGGCCGCCTCATCTTTAAAATTAGCCACTACGAAATATTTCAAATGTTTTTTCCCATAATGACCTCTGTTTTTCTATGAATTCTTCAATAGTAGGACCATTATCTTTTCTAATAAAATATAGGACTGCCATGAAGAGGGTTTTGAAAAAAAATCTCTTATTTGACGAAAATTTGAAATGGCCACAATTTAGTCAATATTGCTCAGAATCCCTATTATGACCTGTTTTCGGAAATGGAACAACCATTATGCATCTTCTCATGTGATAGAAATCCCGATCTAGGCATTGAAATTTTTGATTCGCGCTGCAATTGTCTCATCGTCACAAAAATTTCTGAAAAAAAAAACTCTGATTTTAAATCAACGATATCTCCCTCATTTGTACTCCGATTTGATTGATTTCTTTTTTGAAATTGGATATTTTTCCCAAAGAACCTAGATCTACAATTAGATTTTGCAAATTTTGCCCTAGAACGTACAGATCTGATCTACAAACTCACCACTCTGAAAAATGTCTGCAACACTGCTGATTTTTAAATCAACGATTCCTCATCCGAACTCCGATTCGGCCGATTTTTTTTTTCAAATTGGGTATTTTTTCGCAAACAATCCAGATCTGCAATTAGATTCTGCAAATTTTGCACCAGGACGTACAAATTTGATCTGCAAACTCGCCGCTCGAAAAATGTCTGCAACGCAGTTGATTTTTAAATCAGTGATATCTCCCTCATCCGGACTCTGATTTGGCGGATTTTTTTTCAAATTGGGTACTTTTTCGCAAACAACTTAGATCTGCAATTAGATTCTGCAAATTTTGCACCAGAATGTACAGATCTGATCTACAAACTCACCGCCCCAAGAAGTTCATGCAAAAATAAATAAAAAATTTCTGCTTTGCCCAAGAAAATGCTATGATACCACTTGTTATAGATCTGACTTGCAAATATATGAAATTATACCAATATACCCAATAACTGTAAATAATCACCAAAAATAACAAGATCTGAATATAGATAGGAATGCTTCTTTATTGATCAAACCCTTAAGGTAGGGCAACACCATATATTCACTCCTTAAGGAAGGAGAACACTCCACGAGCCATATGTTTTTCTATACCATATTCCTTGACATCTCTCAATGGAGAGTCTCTAGCTTCTATATAGGCCTCATACATACAATACCATGGGTTATTACCATGGTTCTCTCAATACCATT
Source organism: Pinus taeda (assembly GCA_000404065.3). Classification (NCBI taxonomy): domain Eukaryota; kingdom Viridiplantae; phylum Streptophyta; class Pinopsida; order Pinales; family Pinaceae; genus Pinus; species Pinus taeda. The sequence continues at coordinate 61,868 of APFE030962513.1, read as the reverse complement.
TATCTAATACAATGGGCTTATTACATTATTGCTAACTACTTGTGGTCCCTTACATGATATGGGTTAACCACTTTATTTATTACTATGACCCATCCATTATTACATTATTCTCTTGGGTACCTCTCTTTGTACCCCATACTATCCCCCCTAGGTATACTACAATTCTATATTTGCAAGTTTCTTTTCATATCATTGCACTTGTCATTCCTAAGCTTATTGTCTATACTTGAAGTACAAGTTTTATTTCTCTTGCAAGCTTATCTATTATTGCTCATATCTCTAATTGCTTTTATCTCTTAATCTTTTATACTAACCTTGTCTTGCAGCGTTGCCTATCTTGTGACTTGAGGTTTCATTTCCTTATTATGTAAGTGTTATATCAATATTTGAGCATTGTCTCTTATTTTTTCATTTCACTAAGTGTCATATTGATCTAATTGAATCTATATTTAACACTCACATTGCTCATTAATAATGTAATGCCCCCAATTAATTAATTTTGTTAAGAAGAATTTCCATTTTTGCAATTTTGGCAATTGAGAGATATTTTGGCATTAAAACTTAGGAAATATGGGTTGAGGAGGCACCACTTGATTTTTGGCAAAGAGGAGGCCTCAAACATAAGGAAAAAGAAAAAGATAGAGTGTTGGTAGATGGTGGGGGCCACCCAAAAAAGAAATTTGCGCCCTTAGGCAACTTGCACTTGTGGGGAAGGAGGGAGGAGGAGGAATTCGAATTTGGTGGAGCCCACAAAGAAAAAGGACCAACAAGCATAAATATAATGAGAGGATCTCATTTTGGGGATTTTGACAATTTGACATTTGAACTACAGTTCCCTTGTCCTGTTTAGCCAAGACTACCAGTGTTTTTTAACACAAGGAGTTTCCGGGCAAAAATTCCAACTCCTTCAATGAATCTTGAGTGTCACCCTAGGGGAGCTGTAGGGAGATTGTTGCAAGCATTGGAGAAAGAAATTTGAAGTGCATCCATCAACATGGGCATATTTCTCCAAGGACACAGAGGCAGTTTGTGGAGTTGGGTTGGGGCAGTGAATTGGGAGTTTGGGGGAGGAGTTTTTGCAGGGAAATCACCTACTGGAAGAGCAAAGATACTTGGATAATTTCTAGGGTTGGAGTTGTGATATTTTGAGTGAGATGAAATGCTCTAATTTGGGTTTGCGCAGGGGCTAGATGGGTATTTGTGCAGTCACTAAGGGGTGTGATTTGTGGAGAGTTTTGGAGCTGGATTTTGCTTCGATGGAGAGAGGAAATTTCACAAGATTAGGGGAACTCTTTTTTGAGGTGAAATATGATATTATTGCAGTAGTTTGATCCTGCACCATTCTTGGCAGCCTATGGAGAGGAGCACGCAGTTTTGGGGGTCACTGGTGACCGGTGGATTCAGCGAAAACCCATTCTGGTTTTTTTGTGGGTTTATTGAGAGATAAATTTATTAATTTCCAACGAATGACCACAAAGTAGGTCAAAGGGACTGTCGGTTACAAAAAGGGGGTCGTGTCCAGTAGGAAAACCAAATGGTCTCCTCATAAAGACAAATACTGAAAGAACGATAGAAAATAAAAACGAGGCGGGTAGGAAAGAGCGTATGGAGCTCCGATCCCAGCCTCGCCGACTGATCTCTAGACTGCGTCGCAGGATCACTGGTGAAGAAGACCCTGGGGACGCGAATGTGGGAGTCCGATTCTCCTAACATCCGAGGTCGAGAGGGGAGAATTGTGGGTAGTTCAGTAAGGTTTGCTGGCTTGAAGCAGTGGGCACTGGTTGCCTCCCATTGTGTTGTCTCCGTGATCTAATGATCCTGGCGCGGTTCTGCTGCTGGGTCCTCATAGGCAAGGGGCTTCTCCTCTTCACTGAACGAGGGTTTACCGATATGTGTGAGCCAGCTTGATCGGTATTCTCACTGGTTAATCTCTTAACTCCTCGGGCTGAGGGAAGTATACTGAAGAAAGAGGTGATCTGACGAGTAGTGTTGGGTCGGACGGGAGGCTGGAGGATATGCTCCCGATGCTTAAGAGTCTCCTGGATATAAAGTGCGACGCATCTCTGGTCCGTGTAGTTGAAGAAGCTAGAAAGGGTATTCGGTCCTCTGAATAGACAGTGAAAGCGACCTCTGATCTCATAATATATCGGACACCCGAAGATGAAGTGCCATTCGTTTTCCACCTCCTGTGTATGGCATAGCCGGCAAATCCTATCAGCGCTCTCTATCTGGTGATCTGTCTCTACCCGAAGCCTGTGTGATCCAACTCTGAACTGTCCAAGGGGGATCTGGAGAGCATGCATCCAATGCCGAAGCGTGTACTGGGGGCGAACTATAAGCCCGTTTCTGATACTCAAGAAGTGTTTTGCATAGAAAGCCATTTTCGGACGTAGCCCCCCCGGGGGGTCAATCCATGTGACCTGGATAAACTCTCTGTAGATGTCTTCCTTGATGATCTTATTGAGTTCTTGCTTGGGGGGGGGTCCTCTGGGGGCGTTCAAGGAGTACTGAAAGGGGGGGAGGTGATCTATGTGGAGTCCCACTGCCTTGAGGAACTTTGAGACCCCTGTATACCAACATTTGGTTTTTCCTGGTTGTGTGCGGTCGATGTCCTCAGAAGAGAAGTAGGCTAGATAAGGGTACCTGTCACGCCCTTTCAAAGTGTCTGCAAAACTCCGAACTCTGTGGAGAAAGGAGACCAGTCTGAAGGCTGTCTCAAGGCGGAAAGGTTGTGCACCAAATTCGGCCAGAATGATCTGTTGTGGGATAGTACACTTGCAACGGATAATGCGACGGAGGAGAAGGGTTTGGACTCTCTCAACTGCTGCCCAGTCTGACTCAAGCAAGGAAGGGCCCCAAATTTCCGATCCGTATAAGACTGTGGGTCTGATCAAGGTGTCCATAAGGCTCAACTTTGACGAGATGTCCTGGAAGTGATGGCGGAAACATTGTCTCTCCAATATGGCTAGAGAGCCATACCCCTTATTGATCTGAGGTTGCAGAGCTGGCCGCATACTAAAACGGGGGCCCGAAAACTGTACTCCCAAGTACGTGTAGCTATTGGTAATCTCCACTGTCTTTCCTTTGAAGAGGAACTGGAGATCCTGAGATTTCTTCGTCCCATTGAAGACTATAACTTTTGTCTTACTCAAGTTCACTGTCAATTTCCGGAGATCACAGAATAGTGCTAATGCATCCAGCTGCCTCTAGAGCCCTTCTGGTGATGAAGATAAGAGTGCAATGTCATCTGCAAAAAGTAAGATATAGATCAAAACCTGATGAAGATAGCAACCGTCAGACTCCTATATGTGTTCCCATAGAAAGGCTTCGAGCTCATCAATATATATCCCAAAAAGGGTGGGGGAGAGTGGGCACCCCTGCTTGACTCCAATCGTGCTCCGGATGAAATCAGATAGCCCCCCTACAGTGCGAAGACGACCTAGGACGGACTCGTAAAGACGCATAACAGCCGTCAGTTGGGAGTGTGAGGTATTGATGTCTTTGAGTCGCTGAAGAAGATCCTCTCTCGGGACTGAATCAAAGGCCTTCCAGAAGTCCACAAAGCAGCAATACACCTTCGAGGACCAGTGGCGTGCTTCCTCGATCACAGCACGGAGTGTAAAGATGTGGTCAATGGTCTGGTGATCTGGTCTGAAACCAGCTTGGCCTCTGGCCTTGAGATCTCTTTCTTCAAAATCCCCGGAAAGCTTTCTATGAAGGATAGTGGCATAGAGTTTAGAGAATGTATGACCCACCATAATTGTCCTGTAGTTGTTGGGGTCCGAGGTATTCCCTGACTTATGGATGGGTATATAATATGATGGGACCATATGGGGGGGAACCCATCTCGGACTACATGGTTGAAGAGATCTGCCAGGTATCCAACTAAGGGTGGTAGGCCATGTTTGAAAAATTCAGCTTGGAATCCTTCTTCATCTGCTGCTTTGCTGCTATTCATCACCCAGATGGCTTCTCTGACATCTTTCTCGGTGAATAGGTGGCAGGATAGGGGAGGAGATGTGACCTGTATCTGGGACTGTCCGGGAATGTCATAAAGGCGAGAGGTGTGAGAGAACATGGAGACTGGGTCGAGATCAGCGGGGGGAGGAGAACGTCGGGGGAGGATCTTGCCCCAGAATTGCTTAGGGGAATGGGTAAGGAGGGCGGAAAGCTCCCTTCTTTGTCGGGAGATGAACTGTCGTATTTTGTGGCGGAGAAGGCAACGGTAGTTCTTTTGGATGGTAGGATAAGAGGGAAGGGATTGACGGAAGGCATGGCGGAGATCCTTGTGGAGGAGTTTACATTCTGTATCGTACCATTTGTTCATAGGGGAAGTTCTTGTCTTGTAGGAGGTCGAGGAGGTTCGAAAGGAGTGGGGAAAGGATTGAAGCGCCAACTCCCAGATTGCTGAGGAGAGACAGTGGTATTTATCCGAGACAGTCTCGAGACGGGAGAAGTCATTTGTGTTGGGGAGGATTTGTCGGAGTGAGGAGGAGAAAATGTCGGGGTCACCCTTCTCAAAACAGAAGATGGTTCTTCCGGGGGATCGAGGTGGGGGTGGATTGGTCGGGGGAGATCAGACTGAAGGGAAAGTGAAAGCAGAGCGTGGTCGGCCAGGGGGATGGGAGATACAGAAAGATTCTGGATAAAAGGGAGCAGTGAATGGCTGGTTAAAGCGTAGTCCACCACACTAGCCCCACCTCCATGAGGCCTACACGTGAAGAAGCGGGATTCTGGGAAGCGCGAGAGGCCGTTCAAGATTATCAGCTGATATAATTCGCCCAACTGCAAAAGATATCTACCGTAGGCTGTGATGGGGCCCAGGGCATCCTCTGAGATTCTCTGCAAGCCTGCTGAATCCAGGTCCACACCCCTAGTACAGAACACATCCTCTGAGCGGTCATGGAGTGGGACCTGATGTTCCTTGGTACGGGCGTTGAAGTCCCCCATGACGATGATTTCTCCATCAACTGAGAATTTAGTGATGTCTGGGTATATGCTGGTGAAGGGGTCCCTTTCAACATTGTCGTGGATGGCAAATGAAGATGTGGTGGGGGGGAAGTAACAAACTGCAATAAAGATATCCATCAGGGGTGGTTTTCCAGTTCTGATTCGGATCCACATGTACCTGGCGTACTCATCTGTATTTACCACTGTGACTCTATCTCTGAGCTCGTTTTTTACTAGGCACGCTACTCCTCCTGACCCTCTGACCCCTCCTGAGCTCCTTGTTTCCTGTCTACATACTGAATGCCATTGGTACCCCGTTACATCTGGGAGGGGTCGAACTGGGCTCTCATGGGTCTCTGTTACTAGGAGGATATCTGCTGACTCAAGGGTGTCATAGAGTAGCCCAGGTGAAGACCAAAAAGACCCATTTCCGTTCCAGCAGTGAATTGAAATCCCTGGTGTTCGACTCCCCCCCAGGCGGGCCCGTCATTTGGAACTGCCTGCTCGTGGTGTCCATCCTGGGGGAAAGGAGTCTCGAATGATAGCGCGAAGATTCCTTATGACTGCCCATTTGCCTGCTTGTCTTGCTGCCATCACTTGTTCCCTAGCTTGTTTAAGTTCAGCCACCTGTGCCCGAGTGAGATCCTCGTCTAGGAATATCTTGTGTGGAAGATTAAAAAGCTTCCGCTTAGCTCGAAGAGCATGTAGACGATTTGTGGTATTATGAAAACGGATAAATAAGGTGGAGTCCTGTCCTAGCCAGGCTCTGTCTAAGTTGATACTAGATATGTCGAGGGTGTCTCTCAAGAAACCTATGGCCACCTCCATCGGATCTGCTGAAGGTAAAGGGAGAGGGAGACCTCTCACTTTGAGGTTTAGCTCTCTCGCTCTACGTGATCGTTCTTCCACAAGTTTGGCATGTACAACTTCCTCTACTGCCGTGATAGGAGGGGGTTTGTCTTTCCCCCGGACCACCTGCGCCCATGTGTTGATGTGTGTTTCTGTCTCCTGTCTGAGGGATGCCTGTTGGGATATAATCTCCTCCTGCTTGTTCCTGATCTCCTGGATTTCTGCATGTAAAATTGTCTCTAGGGGGTCTTCTTGCACTGATTTACGAAGGGACAAGTTTTCCCCTTCCACGAAGGAAATTCTGTCATTTAGGATGTTTACCTCGGCCCGAAGCTTGTCATTCTCGGTTTCGAGGGAGTCTACCCGACGCAATAATTGTTTGATTTGAGATGTCCAGAAGGCGAAGTCTGACTCCATGGCAATGTCTCTGGGGCTATAAGTCTCTTCCGGCTGATTGAGGCACTGGTGGAGGTAACGGGAAGGTCCTCTGTTATTGAACCTGAGGGTTTCTTCAGATTCTGTGGGCGGGGAACCCATAATTACCTGATCATTTTACCACTGTTTGAGCGCAAGGGGGTACATGCTAAGTTTTAACGGGAGGGGCCGCAGAGCAGAGGCGAGGGTAGTGGAAGAGGGCAGCGGAACGGATGGACGCGGGACAGATCAGATAAGGGGGCAGCGGAAGGAAGAGTGGCCGGGCAGCGGAAGAGTGGCCGCAGACGAACGACGGACGAGCCACGAGCAGAGGAGCTGCCGTAAAGTAGCCGCCACCGAGAAGAGAAGAGTCGCCGTGGATCTGGACGCTGCTGCAGAGGTGTGACGACGCGTATAAGAAACCGCCGCCGGAGAGCTGTCGTTGAAAAACGGAACGCCGCCGAGCAGAAAGAAAGCCGTCGTGTAGGATCGGGTCGCTGTCAGTCGTGATAACCACACAGATGTGTATCGGGACGCCGCACAGAACAGATCGGGACGAAGGGAGCAGATGGGAGCCACGGACGCAGGGAGACGCCGCCGGGAATTTGGACGCAGCTCGGGACGAAGGGAACGCCGCCGCGCCAACAGCAGAGACGCCGACGGGAGCAGACTACCGCGCCGACAGCAGAACGCCGACGGGAGCAGACGGGAGCAGACTAGAAATATATAGAATTTCCTGGGTGACATGCGGGCTTGAAATCCTCATTCTTATAACAGGGCATATTGCTGGTTAGTTGGAAAATTTGCATCACTTTGTGGGTTCGGCTTTGGCTTGGGGTTGGGCCAAACCCTTTCTAGGTATTTCTGGGGGTTTGGAGGGGAGTGCGTGGCTACAATTTCAGTGTGATCCAAGCATTCTTCAGAGCAGAATATTCAAACCCATTGTAGCAGCAACAATAATTATTTTCTGGGTAGTGCATAGTACAAGTTTGGGCTAGTATTTCCTCCATATCAAAGTTGTCTCATGTGGGTTGCATAGCTTGGAATAGCAAGCATGTTCCATTGTCCTTACTCATTGTACTCATCATTCTAAAGATTAATAAAATGGCTCAATTCTTTTGCGTTACTTTCCTAGTGTTTTGATATGCATGTGCGGTGTCTATTTATGGTTGTTGTTCCTTGTACATGTTTATGTTATTTGCTGTAAATTTTCAATTTGGAATATGAAAAATAATTACACTTACCAATTAATCTTAATTCAAGTTATCAAGATTCAAGATAGGTAATTGCCTTGCCTTAGATCTCCTAGACTTGTTGTTTCAACAAGCTTTCCTTTAGTTTTCCATCATTTAGGGATTACCCCCTTTAGTTTGCCTGGGAGAGAGCTTAAACGAAGTGAGTAGGGAATAGGTGACAGCGCCTACTTTGAGCATTGTGCCATAAGGACTATACCTTGTGGGGCTGAAAACTTCTTCCACATCTAGGTGTATATCTTAGGCAACAATAACCCTCATAGGGCAGAAATGCTAGGTAGACATAGAAGCAAACTTGGTAGCTTCTCCTTCAAAACTTGGGGCTTTAAGCTTTTAATAGTGCTACTTCCCTAGGTAGGAGTGGTTGATAAACAACCCTATTAGGTGTTCCCAACCCCTGAAGGGAAAGAAAGGTCCATGGTTCATCCTTCAATTGATAGGGGTCATGTGAATAATGATGAGATGGATGGGGACATGGGGGTCTCAAAGCCAAATGCCATGGTTTTAAGGATGGTAATGATGAAGGATGTTCGCATATTTGGATATATAGATGTAGGAGGGAGCAATCGTGGATACATGAGTTACCTCGGCCTTTATTTCTCCACCCTTCATTATTTTCCTTTTGATTTTTTTATGGTTTTTCTCTGTATCACTGCTCGGGGCTCTAGGAAATAAGAGCATGTTGTGAGAGATATGTAACAACTATTACCCCCTTAACATGGGGCATTTCATCACCCACCAGGGGTTGGGATGTGCATGGGTTTGTTAATAACGTGTGGGGCACTCATGGGCCCTAGGAACCCGAGTGATGGCCATGATGAAGGGGTAAAGCTCATGTTTTCCTTTTGCCCACGTGCTATATTGAATGTCCCAACCATCTTTTGCATTTTATGATATTCTTTTCTTTTGTTTCTTGCTTGTGTCCATGCTATGCTTTTAATGTTCTTTTAGCTGCATCAACTTTCAGGGCAACAGTTCCAGGCCCAACCCAAACATGTGGACAAGGGAGGGAGCATATTGATGCCTTGTCGACCCAATGGCCATGTGGACCCAGAGAGGAATGATGATGAAATGGGGCTTGTAATTTGCAGAAGGGAGTGAAAAATGTGAAATGGGATATTGGGGCCGCGCTACCAAAATCAGGGTTTTCTGAGTAGTGCCCTCCCTAAAGCCATAGGCCAATAGGGGAAATACCATGGGATTAGGATTGAGGATTAACCCCCGATTTAAGGTGAGGAAACAAAACTATATTCAAAATCCTTCCTTCTTCCAAGTCACCCAATAATCCATGCCCAATATGCCCAAGGAAAAACAAGCATAAGCACCCGATTGCACAATGAAAAACACACCTTTAGGATTTGGACTACCCACCTTCAAACATATGCTCTTAACAAATGGACGAGGGGACATATGATTAGCTCATGGAGCGGAGATCAAATGGCACAATATGTTGGCTACATTGGTGGCTATTAGGGGTTGCTGGCTACCAACTAAAGAGATGTTTAGGAGAAAAATTCTCCTATGGGATCACCCACTTTTGTGGGTAACAAGTACCATTCAAGTACTGGATGCGGATTATTAGGGAGTTTTCTCTAATACAATGGCCTAAATGTAGCTACTAGCCATGGCCTATCCATGGTGAAAGGGGTGGTGTTATTTGTGAAGAATTTTATAACCACTGAACTAATAGGATTTATGGGAGATTTAGATCCATCAATGGTTTTCTTGGTAGTGTTCCTGTTTCTTGGAGCTATAGTATTGTCTAGAGAACTACTAGGAGATTTAGCAGTGTTTGATTCAAGAGTCGCTATAAGATAATATATTTTGTCGTTTTGGATGTTCTCTTGAAAGAGGGTGAAGCTTAATCTTCAAATTACGAGGAGGTTGACTCAGATCGTCCTCGGAAATGGTGCCAAAAATGTTGCCTCAAAATCTAATAGGTCTTGTAAGGGTGAATAACAAGAGGAGCTAGATCAAGGGACAACAATATATGCGTGGCCCACTATCACCACAACCACTACCTCTTGCTCTTTTGTGGATTTTCACCACTAAGGAATCTTTCCTATAATAGGTCACCTAAAAGGTTTATCAAGGGCAACGATTAAGGTGACAAGGAGGCTCTAGGAGGGATACCTTCTTAAGAACAGGACTTAGCTAGCACAATAAAGCAATGTGCATCCTCCAATAGGCCTAATTAGGGCACAACGTGACGTAGGGCTTGAGAAATAACAAGGTAAATAAGCTTCATTAAGGTCACAAGGCCAAGAAAAGGCTTCCGCCAAATGTATATCTTCAATTTATTGAACAAGAAGCCATCAATAAGCTCCAAGTTGAAACCTAGGGAAAACTAGGTCTTTTCTAAGGAAAAACCTACCTAGGGCAAGGGATATTTGCCTTAAAACAGAGAAATTAGGCATGGGCTTGACTTGATTTTAAGGCAAATACTTGAACTCCATGTGTTGAATCCCTCTACCAAGGAATGTCTTAAACCCTAGTTGAGGAAATATCCCTAGGCCTAGCTAGCGACTTACCTTAAGGGGCCAAAAATTAGGTTAGAGAGGAGAAAAGTGAAATTTTAGATGATTTCAAGATGATCAATCGTGTAACAAAAGGCCAGTGCACTGACATTTGGTGTTAGAGCCTAAGGGATGGTTAAAGATTGTTAAACCTTGGCAAAAGAATAAGGGATGGAGTCCAGGGGATGGTTAAAGATTGTTAAACCTTGGCAAAATAGTAAGGGAATATGAAACCCTAGGTTTCAAACCCTAACTAACAATTTTCTAAAGGAGTAAAGTCAATGGGGAGAGCTAGTTTAATGGTTCACCCATGGGATTGTCATTCACATTCTATAAGTGGGTAATGTATGCAATACTGTCATCAAGAGTTCATAGAATAAATTCCAACCATAAATTTGCACGTAGAAGCCCTAAATAATCAACCATTCCATACAGTAGCCACAAAAACAAAGATTTATCAAATACCAGGTGCACTTAAAAATAGGATGCATGAACAAGTCCTTTATTGCTCCAAAATGACATCTCCAAAGCCAAGAAATAGCTCCATTAGCAAAAAATCCACCATAGATCACATCTCCAAGATATAAGAGAACAATTCAACTAGGCCAAGTTTCACTAAGAGGATCGAAAATGTCACAAGTGATGATGAACAAATGAGGTGAGACTATCCTCTACTTATATGAGGATTAAGCCACCTAATTTTAATTTACAAAGCTGATAAAACAAGTTTGATCACTAGATGACATTGGGTTACAAGCCAACCCATTACATAACATCAAAATAAGCCTAATTTTCCCACACGTGTGATTAATGGCCTCTAAAATGCCGATGCCATCCATCATAAGTAATCCAAATGCCAAGTCTATGAAATTTCCATGAATCACAACAACTAGAAATTATTCTCCTAACTTGTGCAATTTATTTGTCTTTTGTTAATTATTAACGACAAATATCAAATAACTCACACTGCAATTCTTCACAAATAAAATTGTTATGGGAAATAAAATACTGGAATTGAGAAATAATGCACACACACAATAGATCTGACACCAATATTTTGGACAATAGTCCCTGGAAGAACCCCAAAGGGTAAACTAGTGCAATAAATGAGGGTTTTATTATTATCTTCAGCAAAATAGAGAATTACAACTGTTTGCCTTTCCGTCTTGTTACCCACCATTTTATGGGTGGTATCCCTAGAAGATTTGTTTTTTCTCCAACATGGTCCTCAGTCGGTAGCCAAAAGTCCCTTGCAGCAACTAGCTAGCTCATTTGTGCCATTTCTCTGCCACCTGAGCCAACGATGTGGTCCCTTGCCCATCTACCATGATCGTATGTTTGAAGGTGGGCCTCTCGAACCTAAAATTATGCCTTGTAATTTGATAATTGAGTATTGTAGTTTGCCTGTCATGGACACTTGTAGGTATGGATTAATGGGGGGATTCGGCAGAAAGAATGGGTTAGGTATGTGCCCTTGTCCCCTAGACCCCTTTCGGATATTAACCTTGCATTCTAGTCTTGTGGGATCTCTTTTACTGACCATTTGACTTTAGGGATGGTGTTTCATAGGAAACCCTGATTTTGGTAGCGTGGTCCCACTCCCTTATCCGCTTATATTACCCTCTTTCAACTCATTATTACCTCATTCATCATTTCTCCCACTTGTGTCCACATTCCTCCACTAAGTCCACATAGGGTTGGCTAGCCCTTTCCCCTCGCCCGCACCTTGGGTAAGGCCTGGAATGATGCCTTGAAGGTTGATGCAACTAAAAAGAAAGACAAAAGCATATTTGGCCACATTCAACAAGAAAATGTACCACAAAATGCAAAATATGGCTGGGACAAACACATTTAGCATGTGTGAAAAAGTCAATACATGAGCTTTACCCCATCATGATGGCCATCACCCTGGTTCCTATAGGTTCTATGAGCTAACTTCATCATATAGGAACCCATGATTGTCCCAACCCCCGGTGGGCAATGAACCGCCCTACCTTAAAAAGGGGCATTCACTAGTATATCTTATGCATCATGCTGTTACCCCTTGAGCTCTGAGCAGTTAAACAAAGAAAATCATAAAAGGTAACATACATATAAAGAAGGGTGGAAAATCAAGGCCGGGGCACCTCATGTACCATGATTGCTCCCTCCTATACATTATAAACCCAAATATCGGCTTCCCTTTATTAGCTACCCTTCTATCACAGCATGTGGCCCAAGGTTGTCCCCTCTCATCCCCTACTTCATTCACATATTTGTTACATGCTACCACCTTTTGAAGGATGTACCTTGAACGTATTATCCCCTTTAGAAATAGAAACCACCTAAGAGGATACTTGGTTAACCCCATTTGGAGTTTAGGAGACATTGCCACATCCTGAAGCCCATTATGGAAGAGAAGGCCATTATGAAGTCCCCACTTGTGGTCCATGGTTGCTAAGCTCATTTACTCGATTTCCCTAATGAATTGTTGTATTGGAAGGCTAGGGGATGCATTGGATCTTATGCAGGATTGCAGATGGTCTCCATCTTGGTTTTGGTCTCCCTATACGGGGTCCTAATCCTTCAGAGGGCTACATTGGTACATGTAGGGTGTGCGTTGAGAGACATGGTCCTCCATAGCAATAGAGAACACTCCATGGATCCTTGAGGATGGTTAGAGATGCTCGAGATACTCCCATTGGATGAGGAAGATGCACCTGGTTCACTTATGCCTAGCCGGCCCCACAGATGTATAATGCAATTGGTAGCTGACCCAGGACTTGTAGGACGATGTGGAATCTCTTACACCATCATTAGAGCCCTTGTAGATGATCCACAGGCATCTTCATCTCATTTGGAAACCCATGAGGTTATTATTGTGGCCCCACGCCCATTGGGAGCACAACAAGTTTATTGTTTGGGGAACAAGGGGCCAACCCAAATTCCATCACTTTTGAGGGTCCTACTCTTCATTATGGCACCCATAAACCTCATCAAGCCTCTTAGAGGACCCTACACCATGCAAAGATTATTATTTGACCTTTTGAGAGGCTTATTCTTTCGTTTGTGAGCTAGTTTGGTGGGCTTGTCACCAAAAGTTAGATTATTAGCACATTATTTTATTTTTGGGGCTTATGTAGGCCAAGGAGACTAATTCGAACTCCTCATTAGTGTATAAATACAAGTGATATGAATTCATTTGCTCATCATCACTTTGGATTGGATCTCTTCTCTCTCGAGAATTTCACACTTTTTCTTAAAGGATGAATTGGAGCTTTATGGATGGATTTTGATGTGTGGATTTGGTTTTTCTTATCTTGGAGCTTCTCTATTATCAAATTGTGGATGGTTGGATATACTCTATTACATGTAAATACATGCTTTTAATGCTATTCTTGTTTTACTTTGTCATATACATTCTATTGGGATTTTCACTATTTGTAGGGCTAATTGCTGCATGCATTTACTGCTTAAATTGTGAAATTTCTCTCTATATAGGATCTCTCAATGTATGGGCCATGTAATTTGAAGGAAATTTCTTAGGGTTAGTTCTATCAATGAATTCATTTTGATAAGCCATCACCTTTTGCACATCAAAGTATAAACGCTGCGAGATTGCTTCTCTTTGACCTAGAAGGCTAGCGAAGTGGTCTTGAGGCCTCCTTGACTAAAAACCAAAGGTCCTCATTCATATTTTTCATAGATTCCATTCTCCCAAGACTAAGGCACTGATCTACCAAGAGGTGGTCACCTAAAATCAACTTTTTCTCACCTTATCCTATGTCTAGCCAACTTGGGTCATCTAGGGCATCATTTTTTCGATAAAATAGTCCTCCAAAAAGTTCGATCTCTTAGCTTCTCCTGTGCTGGTTGTGAAAATTTCTGAATCTACACATCAAAAATACTACTGCAATCATTGGTTTATCATCTCCTACTTGTTATTAAATTCAACAAGTTATTTAATTTATAAACATTGATGAAAAACACTACTACAGACTACACTGACATATAGATCATAAACTGAAACAAATATGAGACAAACACACAAGGGAAATCGTTATTTTTGGACAACACGTCCCCGGAAAACCCAATGCGGGAAAACCAGTGCAACAGATAGAGGGTTTGTATTATTAAGCAGTAGTTCTGAATACAACTTTGGATGTCCTCTCGGCAATCCAGTTACAAAGATAACATATACTAACAGAAACCTAAGTGAGATTACCTCACTTCACCTGGAAAAATCCCTCCAATCTGGCAATAGAACTAACTATCCCTAATTACAACTACGCTGCCCCTTCACAATAGTTGCGTGGGCCTGCGTGGAACACTGTGAGACTCTGTGTCAACCTTGCGCTGCCTCTTACTTCCTCCTAAAGCTCTGGAGTCAGCCTTCTCGGCTGATCCTGCTGCTCCTTGGTTGAATTTGGACTTCTGCAGGAGGAAAACTCTTCCCCTGCTCTGGCACTACGTCAAGCAATGCGTGGGCTCTCCTGGCCCAGCGTCAGCCTCCCTTGGTTTGTGCTGCCTCCTTTGGTGTATCTCTGCCTCTCTCTGCTGAGTATTCGGGGTCCCGGAGAAGATCCTCCAACCCCAACTATCCCTACCCCTCTACTACAACTCAAATTACCTGTTTGACTTTCTCAGCAAACCTAGCCCTAGAAAAATCAAACTGATTGATCAATATGGTGTATCTCCAACTGTCCCTCAAGCCCCCTCTTATACTTTTTATGTTGATGAATCAACGACTGATATTAAGTCCCTAATCAACAACTAAGATTAAAACAGACTTGATCCTCGTCTCTTAGAAGCTTCTCACCCATATTTCTATTAATATCCATTAATATTTTTATTTTCCTAAGTTTAGACTTAGGAACCCAATTAAAAATATTAATTATTTTAATAGCTCGCAATCCGGGTGGAATTTCTCCAAACAATTTATGGGTCTTGGAGATCTTATGTATTCTAGCCCCTCCACAAAATTTTAGAGCTAGAGCACATCTGATGCTACCCAAAATCAACACTCCCTCTTAGCGAGGAATGTGCTCTAGCAATACTTCCAACTAGAAGCATCACACTGATCCAAGGCATCGGTCCTTTGTGCTGCTAATGCTTGGCCTGTTGCCCTTCATCCACTGCACTATTGCATCCTATACTGCTGCCCATGACACTGCCACTGTCACTGCTATATCTGTACTACAACTCCCTCTCAATATGTTGCATCATGCTGCCCATAGCACTGCCCTTGCTAACTGCTGCACTGTAACTCAGTTGCTGAGAAGCAAGCAATTGAAAAGCCGCCCAAAAAACTAACATGTTGGTCAGTTTGGATGCCTCATGATGCTGAAGCTACCTCTGCTGCTAATCTGTGCTGACCCGCTGCTGCTACTGCGTTGCTGCAATTTGCTCTGTGCCTCTCGCACTGCTGCAACCTCCACTGCGTTGCTTCAGACTCTGGCACTCTAGCTCTGCCACTGTTGCTCCATCATCCCTCGCATCAACTGATTCCCGTCATTTTGCTACTGTCATTAAGGGCTCTCGTAGCCGTATGTGATCCAAGAGTTTGGGCACCTCAAGGATCTTGCCTTTGTGTAGTCCTCCCAACTACAGCTCTATATTGCCCCACTTCTTCTCTAGAGGTGCATGAGCACTCATGGCACAATCCTCATCATCATCCTCCTTGTCAGGTTTCATTGGAGCAATCTTCGAGTCAGACTTCTCTTCCTTGCCCTTCTTCCGAGGGCACTGAGTGGCAAAATGTCCTAGTTCCCCACACCTGAAGCATCTGACTTTGGTTATGTATTTCTTTTTCCTCTTCTGTTGCCTTGGCTGTCCTGATGATGCGAGAGCTGCATCCTCCTCCTCCTCCTTCTTGGCTCTGACTCCTTTGTTGCTACTCCCTGCCTTGGTCAGCTTCCTAATCTCTTCCCGTCGAAGAGTTGCCCACGTCTCCTCCCAATTAGGGAGAGAAGCTCCGCCCAAGATACTCTAGACAAATGTCTCCCAGTATTCGGCGACTGCATTTAGGGTAATCCTAACCGTTAACTTAAGATCCGGTGTAGACCCCACGAAAGTCAGCAGGTCTCGAATCCCTTGCAACCTGAGGAGGAAGGGATCGATCTCTTCTCCCTTTTGCATCTATTACTATCTCAGTTGATTCTCCAATAGCATCTTCCGTTGAACAGAAGTCCTCTCGTACAAGGTGGTCAACGTCTTCCACATCTCCCTTGCTGTTTCCTTCTCAGCAATGTGTGGGACCACATGATCTTTGACCCCATCTAGAATCATGCATTTAGCCTTCACTTGACCCTCGTCGTATTTCTTGAGAGGATCAGCATCGATCGGTACAACCACCACTTTCAAGGCATAATCCTTGATGTGATTCTTGTCCAAGACTGCGAGGATCCTGGTCTTCTAGATGACAAAGTTGGATTCTCCATTCAATCTGTCCTAATCCATCAGCCCATTGACTGCCATCTCTGCTCAAACAAATGTAAGACTGGTTCTCTTCTCCCTCTCTTGCTGCTACTCCAGCGTGACTCGAATCTGGATTTCTTCGACGCTAGAAATCCTCTAAGGAACAAGCTCCTCTAGACTCCCTCTGAGTCCTGATTTCCTTCACGGAAATCCTCCCGCCAAATGTCGAATCACTTCTCTCCAATCCTCCTTTGCTGTTGCTCAACAACCCAGATCTAGATTTCCTTGGCAAGAAATCTGCTAAGGTAGTGACTCCCTCTACCTGGGCTTTGTCTCCTTAGACACTGTTCTGTACCAACAATAACAACGTCCCACCAACTCCTTAGATCAAGTTTGCACTGCTCCTCCAACCCCGACAACTGACTGTTTTGAGCCTCTCAGGCTCTTCGCCAGCCCAGAGAGCTGATGCAATCACAGGGTGAGCTCCTCGCGGATATTGCGTCACCCTCTACATGCTCGAAATGTTGATGCAGGCACTGTGTGAGCCTCTATGTCACTTCTCTGGCTCTGCGTCACTCCTTCAGCTACTCCTTCACCTCTGAAGCAACATTGTCACTTGGGACAGTTGCTTCTCTGCAGCAAATTCACTGGATCTCTTGGTTGATGTCTTCAGTGTCTTATGATCTACAATCCTTTGATACCATGTGAAAATTTCTGAATCTACACATCAGAAATCCTACTGCAATCACTGGTTTATTATCTCCTACTTGTTATTACATTCAACAAATTATTTAATTTATAAACAGTGATGAAAAACACTACTGCAAACTACACTGACATACAGATCATAAACTGAAACAAATATGAGACAAACACACAAGGGACATTGTTATTTTTGGACAACACGTCCCCGGAAAAGCCCAATGCGGGAAAACCGGTGCAGTGGATGCAAATTTGGGTGCCCTCTCAGCAATCCAGTTACAGAGATAACATTTGGCAAAGACCTAAGTGAGATTACCTCACTTCGCCTGGCAAAATCCCTCTGATTCGGAAATTGAACTGACTATCCTCGGCTACAACTGTGTTGCCCCTTCACAGTAGTCGCGTGGGATGCATGGAGCACTGTGAGACTCTGTGCCAGCCCTGCGCTACCTCCTGGAGCTCTGACGCCAGCCTTCTCGGCTGATCCTGCTGCTCCCCGGCTGAATTCAGACTTCTATAGGAGGACAACTCTTCCCCTGCGCTGACACTGCGTGGGCCCTCCTAGCCCAGTGTCAATCTCCCTTGGTCTGCGCTACCTCTCTTTGCTAAGTATTTGGGGTCTCGAAGAAGATCCTCCAACCCCAACTATCCTCGCCCTTATGCTACAACTTAGATCAACTGTTTGACTTTTTTAGCAAACCTCGCCCTAGAAAAATCGAACTGACTCATCAATATGGTGTATCTCCAACTGTCCCTCAAGCCTCCTCCTATACTTTTCGTGTTGATGAATCATTGACAGAGATTAAGTCCCTAATCAATGGCTAAGATTAAAACAGACTTGATCCTCTTCTCTTATAAGCTTCTCACCCATATTTTTATTAATACCCATTAATATTTTTATTTTCCCAAGTTTAGACTTAGGAACCCCATTAAAAATATTAATTATTTTAATAACTCACAATCCGAGTGGAATTTCTCCAAACGATTTCTGGGTCTTGGATACCTTGTGTATTCTCCTCCACAAAATTTTGGAGCTAGAGCACATCCGATGCTACCCAAAATCAACAAGTGTCTCCTCAAGCTCTCATCCAATTTTGAAGCCATTCCGACAATGGAGTTGTGAGAAAAGCCAAGCTCTAGCTCCGAGATCAAACTTTGCCCTAGTATCCCCAAGGCTAGTGCTTCATAGGATCAATTCAACACCTTCGAGAGAATATTCTTTCTTTGATCCTCTCCCCCCCACCTTGTTTAGGTTAAGAACATCATTGATTGCTAAACTCTTACCTCCTAACCTAGGTTGGGTACACTTGGTCTCGTGTGGTCCTGTTCCTTTGAAAAGACAATTCTTCAAGAACCATCTAGGATACCATTGTCGATAAGGATTTTAGGGATTGGGAAACTCTTTCACAAGTCATATCCCCTAAACCTAACCCTCAAAATCCTCCCATACCTCTCCTAGAAGATATTGTTCCTTGCTTAAAAATCAAGCAAGCTCTATCCTTCAACCTCTTCTGGAAAGGGATCGTTTGGGTCACTCCACATCCACTCATTGATTTATCCTTCATTGGTGACTCCAAAATATACCGAGTCTCCTCCCATTGGTGAAAGTTTGTAAATAGTAGGGAGCCTTAGCTAAGGTGACAGTGGGCTAAGTCTCCATTTATTGCCCTTGGTCTATCATTTTCCCTTTAAGGGTCCCCTTTAGGTCCCCTGCTAGTTTGAGCAGTAACATTTTAGTGTCATTGCCAGGAAGGAAGTAGGTCTACCTCCCTAATGGATCATTGACGACATCCATAAAGCATTCATCTGGCGACTCCACGCATTGTCCAAACCCCTAGTTTACTTGAAGGCGATAACATTCCTCCTTTAACTAGGGCTGCTGCAAAAAGGGAAGAACGAACTCCATCACCTATTGGAACTGCCCTTTTCCCTGAATTCGAGAAGGTCAATGATCCATCTCCAAATATGCCATGTATTTCAAACATTGACCCCAAACAAGAAAACCCAAGATGACCAAGAGTGAAAGACACTTGGTTAATGTCTTTTTCCCATTGAAATTAAGTGACGATCCCAAGCCACTAACTAAAAAATATAACCGATGGTTACCTAAATTCGAAGGGGATGCTACTTGGACTGCCCATGGTTTGATTGAAGAATTTTATTGGCAAATGTCCCCCAGAATGATCTTTGATGAAGATATGCTCATGATGCTTTTTGCTTTATCACTTGAGGGACAAGCAAGAGATTGGTACCTTTGCCTTTCCCTTGCATGCATACAAGACTCCGATGAATTTGAATACTTATTCATGAAAAGGTGGTCATGCAATGCCCAAGGAACCTTCAATATCGAAAAATTCTACCAAATAACCAAGGGAAGGCAGGATGTGCGAGATTCCATTCAAAAGTTAGATAGGGTGGTCAAAGATATACCTGATCATTTGAAGCCATCTGAAGCCAAAATCCTTGATAAATTCATAAAGGCGGTGGGTGGGCACCTCACCTATGTGTTAAGGGGATGAGAAACCTTTCACTTTGGCCAAAGTGAAAGAGATGGCAATGGAAGTTGAAGAAAACATACGAATCTCAAAGGTTGATATCAATGACCACCCTAGAGCTAAAGCTGAAATCAAGAAGGAGAAGCCCAAAGACCAACATGATGATACTCTCCTTGTAATTCTCAAAAGGATGGAAAAGTTCACTGAAGAAGCCAATGCACATGACAGGGTTATCATGAACAAAATCACCGCCTTGGAAAGGGCCCAAAAATCAAGTTATATCCCTAAAGGAAAGCCTTTTCCCAAAAAATCAAAGTGAAGAAGATAGGCCAAGCTCTTCTCAAATCCCAACACTTTGGCTCCAACTAATGCCGTTGAGCTAGACTCTTCATCTGAGGATGAGGAAAGCGAATGGGAAGAAAGTGAGGATGAACAATCTTGTGAGCAAGCCAACCTTGTGGAATCAAACATCTTCAACATTTTGTTGGGGTGGTCATACACACATCCTCCCATTAGCAAGGTCACCCTTAAAGAGGAAAAGGAAGAATCCGTTCTTAACTCTAATAGCCAGGGAAGATTCAAAGGGGTCCAATATTCACGAAAATAAAAGGGAAAATACCCCTCAACGCCTAAGGAATTACCTAAGGAAGACCCATCACCTAAGCAAGCCCCTCTCAAAGAATCCATCCCCAAAATTCCTCCCAAAAAGGATCCCCTAACGAAAGCCAATCTGAAAAAGGATCCTCCAAGGAAAGAATACATCAAGAAGAAAGAAAAAGGGAAGGAGATTAAACTTGACATCAACATAGGGGATGTCGTAGGAAGGATTATTATACCCGTTCCTCTAAAAGAAATTGCTAAGCTTCCTGAGCAACAAAAACAAATTAAGAAGTCCCTGGGAATTCAAGAAGAAGAACTACTTGAAGAATTACAAAGCATTCATATTCTTGACAGAAACATTAGGCATGAAGCTTTCTTGCTTACTTTGGCTATCAATGACCTCTTCTTACAAAATTGTATGTTAGACTTGGGGGGTTTCGCGAATATCATGCCTCTGACAGTTATGAAGCAATTGGGTTTCAACATCACTCGACCGTACAAAAAGGTGTGTTGTTTTATTTCCAAATCTGTGGAAGTGGAAGGTATCATCAAAGACCTTAAGGTTTCTTTAGCTAGGAATCTCGATATATCCCTCCTCGTGGATGTTATTGTTATTGATATTCCTGATGTGTGGGGGATGCTATTATCTAGGAAATGGGGAGCTAACGTTGGGGGGCATGTTCAAATGGACTTATCATATGCAACCATTCCGCAATCCGACGGCACCTCTTTTATCCTTTATAGGGAACCTACTTACTTACCTCATGTGAACAAACCTAGACCTTACTATGAGACATGCGAGATCGAGAAACCTTCCCCTATTCTCCCAACTCAACAATTCTGTATCCTCAAGCGACCGATCTCTCAAACGAGTAAAAAGTGGAATCCTAAGAAAGAATATAAGGTTGGGGATTTAATCTTAGTTGATAAAGATCCCATACTTGCCAGGATTCATGGAAAGGTTGGGGATGATTATTACTACATTGCCAAACTTAACGATGGAATTTGGCCTGAGCCAATCAAATTAAGTCGTATCACCTCCTTCCTTGAGATTTGACATTGTATCATATGCATGGTAGAGTAGGATGCATTTGGCCTGAGCCAATCAAATTAAGTCGTATCACCTCCTTCCTTGAGATTTGACATTGTATCATATGCATGGTAGAGTAGGATGCATTGCATGTTGATTTCCACATTTGAACTAACGTCATATGATATTTCTTATGATACATAGATGCATATTTGCATATTTTATTTTCTATTGATTTTATAGCCTAACATATAGCATATGCAATCATGAGACGTCGCGAAAGCATGTTGCCCTATGTTTTTCCATGTATTATATGTGCAGGTGATTGTTGGAGTTCTTGCAACCTCCCATTTGAGTAGCTTCACCCACTTCTTCAAGAGATCACGTCCCAGTTGGAGCCAGATGTTACCCACCATTTTGTGGGTCATATCCCTAGGAGATTTTTTTTTTTCTCCAAGATGGTCCTCAGCCGGCAGCCAACAACTAGCTCAATTGTGTTTTTTCTCTGCCAACTAAGCCAACCATGTGGTTCGTCGCCCATTCGCCATGATCGTATGTTTGAAGGTAGGCCTCCAAAACCTAAAGGTATGCCTTGTCATTTGATATTTGAGTATTGTTGTTTGCCTATCATGGACACTTATGGGCATGGATTAATGGGGGGATTTAGCAGAAAGAATGGGTTAGGTCTATGCCCTTTTCCCCTAGACCCCTTTTGGATATTAACCTTGCATTCTAGTCCTGTGGGATATCTTTTACTGACCATTTGGATTTAGGGATGGTATTTCATAGGAAACTCCAATTTTGGTTGTGTGGTCCCACTCCCTTATCTGCTTATATTACCCTCTTTTCCCTCATTATTACCCCATTCATCATTTCTCGCACCTGAGTCCACATTCCTCCACTAGGTCCACATAGTGTTAGCTCCCTTCCCCTCACCCGTGCCTTGGGTCAGGCCTGAAATGATGCCCCAGAGGTTGATGCAGCTAAAAAGAAAGACAAAAGCATATTTGGCCATATTCAACAGGAAAATGTACCACAAAATGCAAACAATGGCCGAGACAAACACATTTAGCATGTGGGAAAAAGCCAATAAGTGAGCTCTGCACCATCATCATGGCCATCACCCTAGTTGATACAGGTTCTATGAGCCTCCTACTTCATATAAGAACACCATGATTGTCCCAACCTTTGGCGGGCAATGAACTGCCCTACCTTAAAAAGGGGCATTCACTGCTATATATTATGCATCATGCTCTTACCCCTTGAGCCCCGAGCAGTTAATCAAAGAAAATCATATAAAAGGCAAAAGACATATAAAGAAGGGTGGAAAAATCAAGGTCGAGGCACTTCATGTACCACATTGCTCCCTCCTATACATTATTTTCCCAATTGTGGGATTCCCTTTATTAGCTACCCTTGTACCCCAGCATGTGGCCCAAGGCTGTCCCTTCTCATCCCCTACTTCATTCACCTATCTGTCACATGCTACTACCTTTTGAAGGATGTACCTTGAACGTATTATCCCCTTTAGAGGTAGAAACCGCCTAATAGGATACTTGGTTAACCCCATTTGGAGTGTAGGAGACATTGGCACATCTCGTAGCCCATTATGGAATGACAGGCCATTGTTGGTAAGCTCATTTACTCGATTTCCCTAATGACTTTTTGTACTGGAAGGCTAAAGGACGCATTGGATCTTATGCAGGATTGCAGATGGTCTCCATCTTGGGTTTGTTCTCCCTATACGGGGTCCTAATCCTCCAAAGGGCTACATTGGCACATGTAGGGTGTGTGTTGAGACCCATCGGCCTCTACAACAATAGAAAACACTCCATGGATCCCCTAAGATGGTCAGAGATGCTCGTGATACTCCCATTGGACGAGAAAGATGCACCTGGTTCACTTATGCCCATCCGACCCCACAGATGTACCATGCACTTGGCAACTGATCCATGACTTGTAGGACGATGTGGCATCTCCTAAATCATCATTAGAGCCCTTGCAGATGATCTACAGGCATCTTCGACTCATTTGAAGACCCATGAGGTTATTATTGTGCCCCCACACCCATTGGGAGGACCACGGGTTTATTGTTTGGAGAACAAGGGGCCAACCCATTGTCCATCACTTTTGAGGGTCTTACTCTTCATTATGGCACCCATGGACCTCATCAGGCCTCTTAGAGGGCCCTACGACATGCATAGATTATTATTTGACCTCTTGAGAGGCTTATTCTTTCATTTGTGAGCTAATTTGGTGGGCTTGTCACTAAAAGTTAGATTATTAGCACATCATATTTTTTTGGGGCTTATGTAGGCCAAGGAGACTAATTTGAACTCCTCATTAGTGTATAAATACAAGTGATATGAGTTCATTTGCTCATCATCACTTTGGATTGGATTGCCAAGGAGATTAATTCGAACTCCTCATTAGTGTATAAATACAAGTGATATGAGTTCATTTGCTCATCAACGCTTTGGATTGGATCTCTTGTCTCTCTTGAGAATTTCACACTTTTTCTTAGAAGATGAATTGGAGCCTTATGGATGAATTTTGATGTGTGGATTTGTTTTATCTTATCATGGATCTTCTCTATTGTGAAATTATGGATGGTTGGATATACTCTGTTACATGTAAGTACATGCTTTTAATGTTATTCTTGTTTTACTTTGCCATATACATTGCACTGGGATTTTCACTATTTTTAGGGCTAATTGATACATATATTTACTGCTTAAATTGTGGAATTTTGTTTCTATATAGCATCTCTCAAAGTATGGGCTATATAATTTGAATGAAATCTTCTAGGGGTAATTCTATCAATGAATTCATCTTGATAAGCCATTACATTTTGCACATCGAAGTATAAAAGTTGTGAGATTGCTTCTCTTTGACCTAGAAGGCTAGCGAAGTGGTCTTGAGGCCTCGACTAAGAACCAAAGGTCCTGATTCATATGTATCATACACTCCATTCTCCCAAGACTAAGGCACTGATCTACCAAGAGGTGGTCACCTAAAATCAACCTTTTTTCACCTTTTCCTAGGTCAGGGCAAGTTGGGTCATCTAGGGCATCATTTTCCTGACAAAATAGCCTTCCAAAAAGTTCGATATCCTAGCTTCTCCTACGTTGGTGTCTCCTCAAGCAAGGTGGAGTTGTGAGAAAAGCCAAGCCCTAGCTCCGAGATCAAACTTTTCCCTAGTATCCCCAAGGTAGTGCCTGATAGGATCAATTCAACACCTTCGAGAGAATATTCTTTCTTTGATCCTCTCCCCCCCACCTTGTCTAGGTTAAGAACATCATTGGTTGCTAAACTCTTACCTCCTAACCTACGCTGGGTCCACTTGGTCTCCTGTTGTCCCGTTCCTTTGAAAAGAAGATTCTTCAAGAACTGTTAATTTTAGGCAACAATGGTATGTTCTATGCTTTAGAGCAATTTTACTTCAATTTCTTTATTAGCTTAGTATCAGTATTTAGATTAGCAATCACATCAACATGATAGCAAAATGCAAATAGAACATAAACATAAACAGTAGAAGACAAGCCAAGACAAGACGACACAAGATGTGGCTCCAGCCACGGACAAACCCCAATGTGGGGAAACCCTTGATCAAATCTTCTTTTAGTCTTCAATCGTTCAGTAGAGAGAGAACAATTTACAAATATGATAATTTATAATAGTAGCAAAAGAGCCCTAACCAGAAAAGTCAACGTTGGTCAAATTTGACCCTCAGCGAATTGGTCAACTTCTGTCAACTTCAGCCTCCAAACAAGATAAAACAACTCTCAAAACAGTCAAATTCAGCCCAATCAAAGTCTGGTCAAACAACCTAGAAATTCGGGCTCCTGAAATTTTGGACGTGTGGAGAGAGAGAGGCCCATAAATCCATACCCAATCAATGAGGAGAGAGAGAGAGAGAAGTGTAAAGATGAGTGTGTCCAAATGAGGTTAATTCACCTTCTATTTATATGCAACATTGAGGATGAATAGATGTAATTGTTGGGCTTCTAAGCCTACATAAGTTTGCTGGCCGACCTTGACAATTTGACCATAATCAAAATAAATTCATAACTTCATTTGTACATGTCAGAATCAGATGATCTTAGATCAATCCTACACCTCTCAGAGAGAGGAATCCAAGAAAAATATCAGCTATCATAAATAAGATGACCCAAGTGGAGTTTGGCCCTAGTTGCCAATTTTAACACTCCGTGTCAACTAGGGAGAACTCCATCTGCTAATCCATCTGCCAATCTGTGTTGATTTGGGGTAGCATCGGATGTCATCTAGCCATGAAAATTGGTGGAGGCTAAAGCACATGAGATCTCCAAGATCTAGAAATGGTTTGGGCAGATTGTTCCCGATTTAGGAGACATTAAAATAATTAATATTTTTAATGGAGTTCCTAAGTCTAAACTTAGGAAAAATAAAATATTAATGGGTATTAATGTAAAACTGGGTTAGAAGGTTCCAAACGGCATGGATCAAGTCAAATATAATCTTAGTCGTTGATTAGAGATGTAATCTTGGCCGTTGAAGGACCAACAGGAAAAGTATAAGAGGAGGCTTGAGGGTCAGTTGGAGAACACACTAGAGTGATCAGCTATTCGATTTACTAGAGTAGGGTTTGCTATGTAAAGGCGAATCAATGATAAGTTTGCAGCAAGGGGCAGTGAGTACTGGATAGAGAGGTAAAGATAGTATCGAGAGACCAGCATAGAGGCAGAGACGCAGATGCAGAAGCAAAAGCAGGCCACGCAAAGGCTAGCTGGGACAACGCAGAGGCCAGAGGGACTGTCATCCACGCAGAGGGTAGCAAGAATGATGCAGAAGGTTGTAGAGGTTGCACAATGCCTGAGAGGGCTGATGCAGAGGGGTTTAAGGCTGATGCAGATGCCAGGAGGGCTGACACAGTGCATTGGTTGCGCTGGAGAGGGGTTCGTGGGGCAGATTTTCTGAATATCTGCTTCTGAATAGAGAGGTATTACTGCCGGTTATTTTTCTCTGTCATGTGAGCCAGTTTGGCACCCAGTTGTACTCAAGGATATACTGCATAATAAATAACCCTCAAAATTGCTGCACCGATTTTCCCAAGTTGGGTTTTTCAGGGGATGAGTTGTCCAAAATAACGATGTCACTTCTGTGTTTGCTATTTCTTTCAGTTGTTGATCCGTAGATGGTTGAGACTGTATTGTGTTTATTTCGATGTTTATATGTTTAAATAACTTGTTTGTAATTAACAAGTAGGAGAAATAAACCAGAAGAATACAGATAAAATTTCTAACGGATAGACTTAGAAATTTCAACATGTTATCAAGGCGTGGTTGTAGATCACAGGAGAGCTAAAGGAATCAACTGAAGAAGAGCATTTGTAGTAGAAACAACTGTCCCGAGTGAGAGAAGTTGTTCCTTGCAGAAAGCGACAGAAGAAGGGTTGACGCAGAGGAACTGTGTCATCAGTTCGGGCCAGAGAGAGGCCAGCGTATAGGTAGAGGAGGGCAGAAAAAGTCTCACGCAGAGACCAGAAGAATTGACGTAGTTGATCAAGGGAGCATTTTAGCTAGTGTCAGGATTGCACAGAGCCTAGAGGCTCAATCCTTTAGTTGCTGGGGCATAGGAAGTTGTGGGTAGATTGCAGGGAGTGAAGCTGGTGGGGTGTTGTGGGCAGAACAGTACCTAACGGGGCAAAGCAAGGTAGAGGGAGTCACTACTGAGGCGGATTTCTAGCCAAGGAATCCGGATCGGTGTTGCAGGTGCACAGAAGATCGGAGAGGTGCGACTTGACGAGTGGTAGAAGGATTTCCAGGAGGGAAATCGAGACTTAGAGGGAGTCCAACAGAGAACTTCCAGATGAGAAGTAGCGACTCAGAGGGAGTTGAAGAGAGAACTTCCAAAGGGAAGTAGAGACTCGGAGGAGTCGACAGGAGGGACAAAGAGATGGTTATGAATGGACTAAGGGATCAGGACAGGCTGGACGGGGCGTTCAACTTTGTGGTGTGGAAGGCCAAGATCCTGTCCATTCTAGATAGACATCGCATCAAGGCCTTCGCTTTGAGAACAATGGCTATCCCAGTTGACGCAACTGATAATGAGAAGTATGAGGAGGCAATGGCTAAAGCAAAATGTATCATCCTTGATGGGGTCAAGGATCCTGTGGTCCAACATATTGCTGAGAAGGAGACGACAAAGGAAATGTGGGATGCCTTGAGGACATTGTACCAACATACTTCCGGGTAGAGGAAGATGTTACTTGAGAATCAACTATTGTCATACCAGATGCAGAAGGGGGAGTAGATAGATCACTTCCTTGGTAGATTGAAGGAGATCCGGGACTAACTGACTTCCATAGGGGCCACGCCGGATCAGGAATTAATGGTGAGGACCGCTCTAAATGCAGTCTTCGAGGAGTGGGAGACATTCGTCCATAGCATTTTGGGCAGGCAACTCTTCCAGATTGGGAAGAATTGTGGGCGGCTCTTCGTCAAGAAGAGATCAGCCGATTGTCCAAGACGGGAAGTAGTAGCAAAGGAGTCCGGATCAAGAAGGAAGAGGATGCAGCTTTGGCATTTGCTAGGAAGGAAGAGAAGAGGAAGACAAAGGACCTCTCTAAGGTTAAGTGCTTCAACTGTGGGGAACTGGGTCATTACGCGAACCAATATCTGAGGAAGAAGAACAAGGGAGAAGCGTCTGACTCCAAGGCAGCACGAGAGAAGGCGGAAAAGGAGGTAGAGGAGGATGACGATTGTGCCATGAGTGCTTTGTTGATTTGGGGTAGCATCGGATGTGATCTAGCCACGAAATTTGGTGGAGAGGTTGGGCACATGAGATCTCCAATACCTAGAAAGGGTTTGGGCAGATTCTAAACAGTTTGAGAAATATTAAAATAATTAATACTTTTAATGGAGTCCCTAAGTCTAAACTTAGGGAAATTAAAATATTAATGTGGATTAATATAAAACTGTGTTAGAATGGTCCAAAAGACATGGATCAAGCTAGATCTAATCTTAGCCGTCGATTAGGGACTTAATCTCGACCATTGATATGTCAACGAGAAAAGCATAACGGAAGGCTTGAGGGTCACTTGGAGAAAACACCAGATGATCAGTCATTCTATTCTCTAGAGCGGGGTTTGCTAAGAGAGATAGAATCAGTGATCGAAGTTGCAGCTGAGGGGCAGTGAGTACAGAGAGACAGAGAGGTACAGATAGTGTCGGGAGATCAGCATAGGAGCCAGAGAGAGTGATGCAGAACTAGCCAGGGCTCACGCAGGGTCATGCAGAGGCAGCCAGGAGCTACACAATACTTCAGAGAGGCCAGCGTTGATGACGCAGAGGGCCAGTGCTGGTCAGAGAGAGGCTGACACAGTCCAGAAAGGAAAACGCTGGGGTTTCTGCGGCAGATTGGAGCTGAGGAGCTGCCGAAGGGTTTATCCGGGGTTTCAGTCGAGACATTTGTCTCAGACTGAGAGGTATTACTGCCAAGGGCATTCTCTGTTGGGTAAGCCGGATTTGGCACCCAGATTGTATTATGAAATTGCTTAAGAAGAAAACCCTCAGATAGCTACACCAGTTTTCCCGCATTGGGTTTTTCTGGGGACATTGGTCCAAAAATAACTGTGGCATTTTGTGTGCTTGTTTCTGTTTCCTTTAGTTGATGATCTGTAATATGTTGAGCATGCACTAGTGTTTATCTTGAATGTTTACATTGTAAATAACTTGTTAAGTAACAGAACAAGTAGGTAGGAATAAATTAGTAAAGTGCATGGAGGGTTTCTAATTGGTAGACAGAAATTTCAACATGCTCATCTACCTCTAGAGAAGAGGTGGGGAGACATCGAGTTGTAGTTAGGAAGACTACAGGTGATGAGGGGTAGGATCCTTGAGGTACCCAAACTCTTAGATTAGATCCTTGTTATAGGAGCTCCGAAGTGAGAAGTAGCAAGACTGGTGGATGTCGGTAGAAAAGGATGCGGATGAAGTGGCAAAGAGTGTTATAGTGCAGTAGTCCTGGTAGCGTAGAGCTAGCAGGCTGCAACAGTGCGAGAGGCACAAAGGAGGTTGCAATAGTGCAGGATGGCACAGAGAGGTTTGTAGCGGTGTGAGAGGCAGGGAGTTGTTGCAGCAACGCAGAGGCAGAAGAGGGAGTACGTGATAGTGACAGAGAGAGATTCAACATCGGGAGTGTTTCTAGCCTGACATGGATGTTAGTACTTGGGTGGATCAGTTACTTACTTCTTAGTAATTGAGTTGTAGTGTAGTAGCATGATGCAACATGATGAGAGGGGGTTGCGGTGCAAATGCAGTGTTGGGAGAAAGGACCAGCAACAACACAGATGCAGAGGGAGTTGTCGTACAGTTGTAGCATTGGTAGGGGCAGAGCCATGGGTAGTAGTACAGGATGTAGCAGTGGAGAGGATGTTGGGCGGGGAGGCCTAGCATCAGCACAGGTACCGGTGCCGTATAATCAGAGTGATGCTCAATGTGGAGCATTACTAGAGCACAGTCCTCGCTAAGAGGGAGTGTTGATTTGAGGTAGCATCGGATGTGCTCTAGCAATGAAAATTGGTGGAGGGGCTAAAGCACATGAGATCTCCAAGACCCAGAAATGGTTTGGGCAGATTCTTCCTAGTTTAGGAGATATTGAAATAATTATATTTTTAATAGAGTTCCTAAGTCTAAACTTAGGAAAAATAAAATATTAATGGGTATTAATATAAAACTAGGTTAGAAGGTTCCAAAAGGCATGGATCAAGCCAAATCTAATCTTAGTCGTTGATTAGAGATGTAATCTCGATCGTTGAAAGACTAACAAGAAAAGTATAAGAGGAGGCTTGAGGGTCAGTTGGTGAACAACACTAGAGTCATCAGTCATTCGATTTACTAGAGCGGGGTTTGCTAAGTAAAGTCGAATCAGTGATCAGTTTGCAGCGAGGGGTAGTGAAAACTAGACAGAGAGGCAGAGATAGTACCGAGAGACCAGCGCAAAGGCAGAGAGGCAGATGCAGAAGCCAGAGCAGGCCACGTAGAGGCTAGCTGGGACAACGCAGAGGCCAGAGGGCTTGTGTTATCCACGCAAAAGGCAGCAAGAGTGATGCAGAAGGCCGTAGACGCTGCGCAGTGCCTTAGAGGGCTGACACAGAGGGGTTTGAGACTGACGCAGAGGCTAGGAGGGCTGACGCAGTGCTTTAGTTGCGCTGGAGAGGAGTTTGTGGGGCGAATTTTTCGAATATCTGCTTCCTAATAGAGAGGTATTATTGTCGGTTATTTTTCTCTGTCGGGTGAGCCAATTTGGCACCCAATTGTACTCAAGGATATAATGCATAAAAAATAACCCTTAGAATTGCTGCACTAGTTTTCCCAAGTTGGCTTTTTACGGGGATGAGTTGTCCAAAAATAACGGTGTCACTTGTTTGTTTGCTATTTCTTTTAGCTGTTGATCTATGGATGGTTGAGACTATATTGTGTTTATTTCGATGCTTATATGTTTAAATAACTTGTTCGTAATTAACAAGTAGTAGAAATAAACCAAAAGAATACAGATAAAATTTCTAGTGGATGGACTTAGAAATTTCAACATGGTATCAGAACATGGTTGCAGATCACAAGAGCACTGAAGGAATCAGTTGAGGCAGAGCATTTGAAGCAGAAACAACTGTCTCGAGTGACAGAAGTTGTTCCTTGCAGAAAGCGACAAAAGAAGGGTTGACGCAGAGGGACTACGACGTACGTCATCAGTCCGAGCCAGAAAGAGGCTAGCGCAGAGGTTGAGGAGGGTAGAAAATGGCTCACATAGAGCCACGCAGAGACTGGGAGGGTTGACGCAGTTGGCTGAGGGAGCATTTAAGCCAGTGTCAGGATTGCGCAAAGCCTAGAGGTTTAGTCCACTTGGTGGGGCATAGGAAGTTGTGGGCAGATTGCAAGGAGTGAAGATGGTGGGGTGCTGTGCGCAGAATAGTACCTAACGGGGCAAAACCAAGGTAGATGGAGTCGCTACCGAGGTGGATTTCTAGCCAAGGAATTCGGATCAGTGTTGCAGGTGCACAGAAGATTGGAGAGGTGCGACTTGACGAGTGGCAGAACGATTTCCAGGAGGGGAATCGAGACTCAGAGAGAGTCCAACAGAGAACTTCCAGAGGGGAAGTTGTGACTCAGAGGGAGTCGAAGAGAGAACTTCTAGAGGGGAGTAGAGACTCGAAGGAGTTGATAGGAGGGGCAAAGAGATGGCCATGAATGGACTAAGGGATCAGGACAGACTGGATGAGGTGTCCAACTTTGTGGTCTGGAAGGCCAGGATCGTATCCATTTTAGATATACATCGCATCAAGGCCTTCGCATTGAGAACAGTGGCTATCCCAGTTGACCTGGCTGATAATGAGAAGTACGAGGATGCAATGGCTAAGGCGAAATATATCATCCTTGATGAGATCAAGGATCATGTGGTCCAACATATTGCCGAGAAGGAGACGGCAAAGGAAATGTGGGACACCTTGAAGACATTGTTCCATCATACTTCCATGCAGAGGAAGATGTTACTTGAGAATCAACTATGGTCATACCAGATGCACAAGGGGGAGCATATAGATCAATTCCTCAATAGATTGAAGGAGATTCGCGACTAACTGAATAATGAATTCCATAGCGGCCACACTGGATCAAGAACTAATGGTGGGGACCACTCTAAACGCAGTCTCCAAGGAGTGGGAGACATTTGTCTAGAGCATTATGGGCATGGTGACTCTTCAAGATTGGAAAGAATTGTGGGCGACTCTTCGTCAAGAAGAGACCAGACAGCTATCCAAGATGAGAAGTAGCAGCAAAGGAGTTTGGATCAAGAAGGAAGAGTAAGAGGATGCAGCTTTGGCATCTACTGGGAAGCTGGAGAAGAGGAAGAAAAAGGGCCTCTCCAAGGTTAAGTACTTCAACTGTGGGGAACTGGGTCATTATGCGAACCAGTGTCTGAGGAAGAAGAACAAGGGAGAGGCATCTGACTCCAAGGCAGTGCCAGTGAAGGTGGAAAAGGAGGTAGAGGAGGATGATGATTGTGCCATGAGTGCTCATGTACCTCTAGAGAAGAGGTGGGGAGACATCGAGCTTTAGTCAGGAAGACTACAGGTATGAGGGGCAGGATCCTTGAGGTACCCAAACTCTTGGATCAGATCCTTGCTACGGGAGCCGCGAAGTGAGAAGTAGCAGGACTGGTGGATGCTGGTAGAAACGAATGCGAATGAAGCGACAAAGAGTTCTACAGTGCATAGTCTCGTGCAGCACAGAGTTAGCAGGCTGCAACAATGCGAGAGGCATAGAGGGGTTGCAACAATGCAGTAGTCTCGGGCAGCGCAAAGCTAGCAAGCTGCAACAGTGCAAGAGGCACAAAGGAGGTTGCAATAGTGCAGGATGGCAAAGAGAGGCTTGTAGCGGTGCGAGAGGCAGGGAGTTGTTGCAGCAACGCAAAGGCAGTAGAGGGAGCACATGATAGCGGCAAAGAGAGCTTCAACATCGGGAGTGTTTCTAGCCTGACAGGGATGTCAATTGTTGGGTGGATCGTTACTTACTTCTTAGTAACTGAGTTGCAGTGCAGTAGCACGATGCAGCATGATGAGAGGGGGTTGCAGTGCAGATGCAGTGTTGGGAGAAAGGACGAGCAACAACATGGATGCAGAGGGAGCAACCGTACGGATGCAGCAGTGGCAGTCGTAGAGCCATGGGTAGCAGTACAGGATGCAACAGTGTAGATGATGTTGGGCAGGGAGGCCTAGCATTAACACAGGTAA
Source organism: Pinus taeda (assembly GCA_000404065.3). Lineage (NCBI taxonomy): Eukaryota > Viridiplantae > Streptophyta > Pinopsida > Pinales > Pinaceae > Pinus > Pinus taeda. The sequence goes on along the minus strand of APFE030962513.1, from coordinate 28,893 downwards.
TGGTGCCGTATAACTAGAGTGATGCTCAATTTGGAGTATTGCTAGAGCACAGTCCTCGCTAAGAGGGAGTGTTGATTTGGGGTTGCATCGGATGTGCTCTAGCCATGAAAATTGGTGGAGAGGCTAAAGCACATGAGATCTCCAAGACCCAGAAATAGTTTGGGTAGATTCTTCCTGGTTTAGGAGATATTAAAATAATTAATATTTTTAATAGAGTTTCTAGGTCTAAACTTAGGAAAAATAAAATATTAATGGGTATTAATATAAAACTGGGTGATCAAGCCAAATCTAATCTTAGCCGTTGATTAGAGATGTAATCTCGGTCGTTGAAGGACCAACAGGAAAAGTATAAGAGGAGGCTTGAGAGTTAGTTGGAGAACGCACTAGAGTGATCAGTCATTTGATTTACTAGAGTGGGGTTTGCCAAGTAAAGTCAAATCAGTGATCAGTTTGTAGCGAGGGGCAGTGAGTACTGGACAGAGAGGCAAAGATAGTTTGAGAGACTAGCGCAGAGGCAGACGCAGAAGCCAGAGCAGGTCACGCAAAGGTTCGCTGGGACAGCGCAGAGGCCAGAGGGCCTACATCATCCATGTAGAGGGCAGCAAGAGTGACCCAGAAGGTCGTAGAGGCTGCATAGTGCCTCAGAGGGCTGACACAGAGAGGTTTGTGGCTGATGCAGAGGCCAGTAGGGCTGACACAGTGCTTCAGTTGTGCTAGTGAGGGTTTCGTGGGGCAGATTTTCTGAATATCTGCTTCCAAATAGAGAGGTATTACTGCTGGTTATTTTTCTCTGTTAGGTGAGCCAGTTTGGCACCCAGTTGTACTCAAGGATATATTGCATAATAAGTAACCCTTAGAATTGCTGCACCGGTTTTCCCAAGTTGGGTTTTTCTGGGGATGAGTTTTCCAAAAGTAACGGTGTCACTTGTGTGTTTGCTATTTCTTTCAGCTGTTGATATGTAGCTGGTTGAGAGTCGAGACTATATTGTGTTTATTTCGATGTTTATATGTTTAAATACCTTGTTTGTAATTAACAAGTAGGAGAAATAAACCAAAAGAATAGAGATAACATTTCTAATGGAAAGACTTAGAAATTTCAACAATCTGTATTATCTCTGCCATCAATGCACTGCTCTGCTCAGTTGAACTATGAAGAAGAAGAAGTGATCGAGAATGTATCGTACCATTCTCTACTGACCTGAAGTCAGTCCCAATCAAAGGAGAGTGTGTCATACAACTCTTACTAAACCGAACTCAATTCCAATCAAAAGAGAGTGTGTCATACCATTCTTACTTACCCGAAGTCAGTTCCAATCAAAAGAGAGCGTCTCATGCCACTCTTACTGACTTGAAGTCAGTTCCAATTGATCGTAGATCAGTATTGGTCATACTAGCATAGGGATTATGGTAGTACACAATGCATCCATCGATAGTACTATGGTCCCTATCCTCATTTCCCTACTCATTGGCTAGATGAGAGGTACTTCCCATGAGTCCCAGACTACATGGGTAGGATGTCTCAGTAGGAGAAGGATGAACAACTCATCCTACCTACATGTCGCCAAGGGGTATCGTAGGGGAAGGCTGAACCACTCACCCTGTACACAACAAACCACTAGGGGAAGGTTGAACCACTCACCCTATGGTTTCTCATCGCTCTAAGAAGTACCCCAAGCCCGCCGGAGCTCTCAGAGCTCAATGTGCATCTCATACAGGACCCTCATAAGAGTGTCTCTCCACGACTCTAGGTCATTCTCGGAAGGCCAAGAAATTGACCTTCCCTAGGGGCTTTGTCAGAATGTCGACGACCTGCTCATCAGTCCCAATGTGATGGAGCCTTATTGCTCCTTGTTGTACCATATCCCAGATAAGGTGGTACCTGATATCTATATGCTTGGAGCAATCATGAAACACGAGATTCTTTGATAATCGGATCCCACTCTGGTTGTCACAGAGGATCATGGTGGTATCTAGCACATGTCCAAACAGCTTACTGAAGAGCTTCCTCAACCAAACAGCTTCACAGGAGGCCATACTAGCAGCTATGTATTCGACCTTGACAATGCTTAAGGCAACTGATTTTTTGCTTCCTGCTCATCCAGGATATCGAAACAGAACATAAAGAAAACCAACATCTAGAAGTGCTCTTGCGATCCACCACACTGCCAGCCCTATCAACATCAAAATAACCATGCAACTTCACATCTTTGACAGTGTATCTCAGTCCATGAGTGATTGTGCCCCCAAGATATCTCAGAAGATTCTTGGCACCAATCCAATGTATATGATGAGGCTCAACCATATATTGGCTCAATGTGTTAACTGCAAAACATGTCTGGATGGGAGTTCACCAAGAACATCAGTGCTCCTATGAGTTGACGATACTCAGAAGCATTTCCCAATTCAGGTCCAACACCATTACTGCATAACTTCTTAAAGTTAAGTTCCATCAAGGTAGTCACAGGCTTGCAGTCCACCATCCCAAATCTTTCCAATATCTTCACAACATATTTTCCTTGAGAGAGGAAAATTTCACCTGGCTTTTGCTAGACCTCCAACACTGGAAAATAGTGCATTGGTCCTAGGTCCTTTATCCCAAATTCAGAAGCCAAAAGCCAACTCCCTCTTACATTTGTGAATGAGAGGGTCTACACCTGTCAGAAAGAGGTCGTCCACATAAAGTACTAGAATGAGAGGTTTATCATTCTCAACCTTAATGTAAAGGTTTGGATCAACTTCAATTCTAGTGAATACTAGCTTCATCAGATAGCTATCGATCATCTCATACCAAGGCCGAGGTCCTTGCTTCAACCCATGGAGAGCTTTCTTCAACCTGCATACATGGGATTCCCAATCATGAACCTCAAACCCCTCGAGTTGTTCCACATAGACTTCCTCTTTGATTGAACCATGCAAGAAAGAGATCTTGACATTTGTATGATGTAGTTTCCATCCTTGCAAGGCAATAAGGGCTATGATCGAGTGGATGGTGGTGTACGGGGCAATAGGTGCAAATATCTCATCATATTCTACACCTTCCTTTTGAGAGAAGCCTCGAGCAACAAAGCGAACTTTGAACTTTTCTGCACTTCCATTAGTTCCATGCTTGATTTTATAGAGCCACTTAGAGGTGAAAATCAATTTGTCCTAGGGTCTAGGGACCACATCCCAGACACCATTCTTCATAGTTTACTCGTATTCTTCATTCATAGCATGTTGATTTTGGGTAGCATCGAATGTTCTCTAGCTCCGAAATTTTGTGGAGGGGCTAGAACACATGAGATCTCCAGAACCCATAAATCATTTGGAGAAAGTCCACTTGGATGAGGAGTTATTAAAGTAATTAATATTTTTAATGAGTTCCTAAAAACTTAGGAAAATAAAAATATTAATGTGTATTAATAAAAATATGGGTGAGAAGGTTCCAAGTGACGAGGATCAAGCAAGTTCTAATCTTAGCCGCTGATTAGAGATTAGATCAAGGCCATTGATTCATCAACATGAAAAGTATAAGAGGAGGCTTGAGGGTCAGTTGGAGACACACGAAGTGAGATTAGTCAGTTCGATTTTCTGGGGCGAGGTTTGCTGAGGAAATCGAGCAAGTGATCAGTTGTAGTGAGGGGCAGTTCAGCAAGGGATTTTCATCCGAGGCTGAAGAATACATAGCAGAGAGGCAGCGCAGTGCCGACAAAGACAATGCAGGTCCTAGAAGGGTTGACACAGAGGCTGAAGAGTTGACGCAGAGGACGTAGAGGGCTAACGCAGGCAGTGCAGAAGCCATAGAAGCTGATGCTGGGCCTCAGAGGCAGCGTTGGGGAGATTCTATGGGGTAGACTGGGAGCAGATCAATAGATTCTGATCCAGGAGAGGGTGACGCAGCTCCTGGAGGAGTGACGCAGTTCCAGAGTAGTGCTTGGACCAGCTTTCATTGTCCTGCATAGGGAACAGTCGGAGTCGCTGTGGGGTTTGATCATCTATTTGCTAATTTGCCGAAATATCTGTCTCCGGATAGAGGTACTACTGCCAAGGAAATTCTCTGTTGGGTGAGCCATTTCTGGCACCTTAGTTGTAATCACGAAATCTGCTTAATAATACAAACCCTCTATATGCTGCATCGGTTTTCCCGAATTGGGTTTTTCCGGGGACGATTTTTCAAAAATAATGGTGTCCCTTGTGTTATTGTCTTAGTTTATTTCAGTTCATGATCTGTATGTTTGTGTAGTCTGCAATAGTGTTTACATCGATGTTTATGTAATTAAATAACTTGTTAATGCAAATAACAAGTAGGAGATTGTAAACCAGTAATTGCAGTAGAGTTTTCTGATGTGTTAGATTCATAAATTTTCACATAGCACCCCTCCATACTTGTTGCTTAATGACTTCTTCGAATGATGAAGGCTCCTTTTTAATGATAGTGCTCATGGTGATCAAATAACCTTGATACCTGTTCAGCTTGTTGCTGTCACAGAAAGTCCCTCTTGGTGTAATGTGCCTCTCAGCATCTTCGAGAGTCTCCCTAAGACATGAGGGTCTCCTTTTGGAGGAGGATGGCTCATGAGGAGGAGGAGCAATAGGATCCATAGGTTCATCAACATAACTCATTGTTTTGTCCTCTTTCGCACCCTGATTTCCGGTGTCAACTTCTTTGTCATTCCTTAGGATAGGAAGGTTGTTGATCTTCCTGGGGGCCATATATTCGTCGAAGATGACATCACGACTTATCTCAACAGTGAACATTTCTTTGGGAGTCTTGGAGTCCAATGCTTGACGAGGGCATCGATTTTGAACATACACGATGGTATTTGCAGCTTCAGCCCATAGGAACTTCAGAAGGCCTTGATCATGAAGCATGGCACGAACTGCTTCTACAATAGAGCGATTCTTCCTTTCAGCCACACCATTATGCTCAAGAGTGTATGGCGTTGTAGTCTCCCTCTTAATGCCAACTTCTCTGCAATAATCTTGGAATTCATTGGATTCGTACTTGGCCCCATTATCAGTCCTCAATATCTTGATTTTCTTCTCAAATTGGTTTTCGATCAAGGCTTTGAAGTGTCGGAACTAGGAGAGCGAGGTCCCTATCCAAACAGAGCGAGATATGAATTCATAGGAGTTGGAACTGTGATGTGTGAAGGACTGTTCCTGAGCTAAATATACTGTGCAGTCCATAATCAAACTGTGCTTTCTGAAGTCAACAGACTGTCCCATCTGAGCTATGCGAAGTTAATATACTGACCCATGCGAAGGTCAGAAGAGTTATGTCATTCGAGAGAGAGATATCATTTATATATACCATCAGATAAACCATATGAGGATCTCTGTTGTGCTATCTTGCCTTCAAGCTAGTGATCAAACCTCTCTCAAAACAGGGCGGGGAATTCAATAAGAATGCTCTATGTTCTTTTCTATATAAATATGTAAACTGAGAAGTGAATGTGGATCTCTGTTATATAACAAAATTAATGTTGACAAGAATACTGCAACTGCAACAAGGTCAATGTATACTGGGTCACTGATCTGCTATGGCAAAGTCAACACCAAGTCACTGACCAATAATTGTCGATTATAGAAATATCGGCCCATACTAAATGTGTAACAGGAATACTGTCATATCAGGGTTCTACTTATGCTTCTTATCAAGTCCGATTTCCTTATCAACAACAACCATTAGATGTAAGGTCTTCAGAAATTATCACATTAAATTGATCTTGATTTCTCAAAATATATTTGAAATCGTGCATACAAAAGTATGCCTTTCCTTGCAGCAAATTTTGGATCATATAGCAAATCAGGCTACACTCTTCGATTGTCCAAGTCTTTGCCTGGTCTATGATTGTTGTAATTGAGGGGTCGAATTCAATGATTTTCACAAAGCAACAGTTAAGCAGATTTTTTCACAATTTCTTGATGAGGCACAATGATCTTTATGTTGAGGAAGATTACCACATGAGATATTCTAACGATACCTTCAGTCAATCACGGAAGTATAATAAGGTCACAAACATCAGTAATAGCTTGGCAAATCTAAGTTACTCTTTTTCATTGCCAATAAAAAAATAACAGCCGCAAAGCTAGACACTTCAGATAACACAAGTTGGCTTGTAGCTACTGTACTTGCTGATCTGTAATTTATGCCCTAGGGAGGGTCAGAAACCACAGATGACTGCAATTTTGCAATCTAGCCATTTGTCAGATAATCAATGTCTTAAGAAAAAACCTTACAGTTGAAGATGAACATTCAAATTAATAATATCAGCCTTCGAATACTGAAAGGAAGGTTTCAGAAATGCATCTTCAAAGCACTATTGTAGCTTGAAGGAAATTCTGAAATGAACATGTTTCTGGCTGTGCTTGAATGACCAACAGTTGGCTTCCCCATATGTGTAGAATGCTAAAAATATATCACTCACAGTTGATGCAACTTCGGATTGGTTGCAAATTCTTCCAGTCTTTGAAATATAGAGACATCCCAAGGGCAAGTAAAAGTTGACAAGCGAAGTATGTTTGCAATTTCCTTAGAACAGTTCACACAGCAGTTTAAGATCAGTTTCAGACTTAACACAAGGACTCCTTCCATATTGCTGACGGATGAAATCTCAGATACTACTCAGAAATTTATGGTGATACAACCTAAGGCCTCATAGGTTAGGTCTGCAAAATAATCTTTCGATGTCAACCATACCTTGTGAATACTAAACACACCTTGGATCATCACTGAGAATTGTCCACAAATCTTTTGTTATTGCTTTTTATTCTTGCTTGAGCTTGTCCTCTTTTGGCTCTGATACCATGTTAATTTTAGGCAACAATGGTATATTATATGCTTTAGAGCAATTTTACTTCAATTTCTTTATTAGGCCAGTATCAGTGTTCAGATTAGCAATCACATCAACATAATAGTAAAATGCAGATAGAACATAAACATAAATAGTAGAAGACAAGCCAAGAAAAGAGGACACAAGATGTGGCACCACCTAGGGACAAACCCCAATGTGTGGAAACCCTTGATCAAATCTTCTTTTAGTCTTCAATAGTTTAGTAGAGAGAGACAAAACAATTTACAAATCTGATAATTTATAATAGCAGCAAAAGAGCCCTAACTAGAAAAGTCAATGCTGGTCAACAGGGCAGATTTGACCCTCAACAAATCTGTCAACTACAGCCTCCAAACAACAAGATAAAACAGCTCTTAAAACAGTGAAATTCAGCCCAGTCAAAGTTTGGTCAAACAGCCTAGAAATTCGGTCCCCTGAAATTTCGCTCTCCTGTAATTTCAGACGTGTGGAGAGAGAGAGGCCCAGAAATCCGTACACAATCAATGAGGAGAGAGAGAGAGAAGTGTGAAGATGAATGTGCCCAAATGAGGCTAAGTCACCTTATATTTATATGCAACGTTGAGGATGAATAGACGTGACTGTTGGGTTTCTGAGCCTACGTAAGTTTGCTGGCCAACCTTGACAATTTGACCATAATTAAAATAAATTCATAACTTCATTTGTACATGTTAAAATCGAATGATCTTTAGATCAATCCTACACCTCTCAGAAAGAGGAATCCAAGAAAAATATCAGCTGTTATAAATAAGATGACCCATGTGGAGTTTAGCAGCCCTAGTTGCTAATTTTAACAAGAACCATCCGAGATACCAATTTCAATAAGGATTTTAGGGATTGGCAAACTCTTTCACAAGTCATATTCCCTAAACCTAACCCTCAAAATCCTCCCATTCCTCTCCTAGAAGACATTGTTCTTTGCTTAAAAGCAAGCAAGCTCTATCCTTCCACTCATTGATTTATCCTTCATTGGTGACTCCAAAATATATCGGGTCTCCTCCCATCTTTGAAAGTTCGTAAATAGTAGGGAGCCTTAGCTGAGGTGACAGTGGGCTAATTCTCCATTTGTTGTCCTTGGTCTAGAATTTGTCCTTTAGGTCCCCTACTAGTTTGAGCGGTAAAACGGCTAAGCTCCAATCATTTATCTCATTAGAAAAATAGTTGTAAAACCCTTTTCCCTCTATCAAATCAATTTGGCGTCCTCTTGGCCACTCACACTCCTCTGTCTCTCACATTGTCTTCCAGGAATGTGCACTGTAGCCTCTGGAAAATTTGCACAGCCTCCTAGACTCCTTGCAATTCATTCTGCCTCCCTTTACCTCCTGAAGCTACTTGCACCTCCTTCTGGCAACTCGAAGTGATATACTGCTCCTGCAGCTTGCACTGGGGAACTGATTACTTGCACTCGCTAAATTGTTAGTTTTTGTAGCACCAGATGTTTTTCTAGTCTCAAACTTTGTGGAGAGGCTACAAACAGGATATCTCCAAAACCCAAAAATTGTTTATTGAAATTCAACCTAGAGATAACTCAATAAATTAATTGACCATTATTTAAATTTTTTCATAAGTTTAACTCAGGAAAACTGGTTAATTAATAGTAATTAATAAGAAAGGTGCGAATTCACCAGAAACTCACACGGATCGACTTGGAGATATTATCTCAACCATCGATTAAGTTTTAGTCATGGTCGTTGAAGTCTCAACTAGAGATTATAAGAAGAGGTCAATGGGTAGATGGAGAACACACCAGTACAGATACCTAGTGATCTAGACAATTTGATTTTCCAATGCAGGTTATTCAACAAGAGAGATTGAGTCAGAGATCAAGTAGCAGGTGGTAGAGAAGTGAGGCAGTATTCCGGTGGAGGTTTCTAGTGCTGGAAGAGTCAGTTTGAGGGAGTGCAAAGTTTCCCATAGTGAGACTGCGCAAGTGTTGTGCAGGCAGTATGCAGAGGCAATTCGATCTAGCCATATGAGGGTTTGATTTAGTTGCAAAAGGCCGAGAATCAATCCAGAAGGTCTAGCAAATCATCTTTAGAGGCAAAGATGGCAATAACACCAACAATCACCAGTTTCCGGAGGCAGAGCAAAAGGGCTTGTGCAGGGTTTGAGAGGATGACCTATAGCGCTAGTTTCGGGAGCTAATTTTTGTTGTGGGTTGAGGAGAATTCCTCACAAGAATTTTTTAAATGATTCTCTTGGATTCGATTGGCAATTTGGCATCGAAATTATTGTACTCAGATTTACTGTTGCATAATAATAATAAAAACCTCATTTGCTGCACTGGTTTTCCCACATTGGGTTTTTCCGAGGACATTTGTCTAGAAATAACAGTGTCAAAAATTTTGTGTGTGCTAGCATTTCTCAGTTTCCAACATTTTACTTTCCACAATGTTTTTATGGTGAAAATTGTAGTTGTGATTTTATTCGTTGTTTGTCGTTAGAAAATAAGTTGCATAGTTGAATTTACAGTTAGAAGAATAATTTGTAGTCGCTGCAATAGTAGAAATTTTCATATGGTATTAGAGCACAGTTGATGGACAAGAAGCTCAATGACGAAGAGGAAGAATTTCGTGGCTCAAAGGGAGCAAGAACACAAATTTTCCAGGCGCTCTGTAGTGCCTTGTGAGGCAGTGCAAATTGCTGGAAAATGGGTGGAATTTCCAGTTGCAGAGTGCAGGAAGGGTCAATTTTCCCGGGAAGTGATTCTAGTAGGTAGAAGGTAAGTAACTCAGTAATTTTGCAGAGTATATTTCTTGTTTGGGTGCATTAGGGTTTTGCACTAGTTTGCAGAAGCAAAATCAACGCCGGGTGGAGAAGAAATTGCACACAAAGAGGTTAGTGCCAGGTCGAGTTTTTGCAATGATGGTTTTAGCAGGATTCCGAGATCAGGACATATTAGGGGGTGCATCGAACTAATGTATCTGGAAGGCCAGGATGGCATTCTCTCTAGACGAATGCGGTGAGGCGTATGCAAAATGAGTTGTAGCCGTGCCTACAGATGTAGACCAACTAGCGGATCACAATAAGGAGATGGCCAAGGTGAAGCGATTGATTCTCGGTGGAGTTCAAAATCATATGGTCTCACACATTGAGGAAAGGAATATGACCAAAGAAATGTGGGATGCTCTCGCATCACTCTTCTAGAATCCTTCTGAGCAGCGAAAGATGTTCTTGAAGGAAAAGTTGAGGAATGTTCGAATGCAGAAGGGTGAAGGCATCAACCCCTATCTCACTATAATTCAGGATATCCGAGATGAGCTTGTAGCTATAGGAGAATCACTTGCACCTTCAAAACTTGTGCATTTGGCCCTCAACAACATCATCGAGGAATGGGAGACCTTTGTCCAGGGTATTTTGGGATGAGATCAGTTGCATGGGTGGGATAGAATATCAAATCTCACACAAGAGGAGATGAGGCGAAATCTAGTAAAGAGCTCCATTAGCAGTAGAGGATCGAAGGGTGTCCACGAGGAAGAAAATGTGGCCCTTGCATCGAAAGGGAAAGAAAAAGGTCCCAGTCAGGGATAAGGCTCATAGGGAGAAAAGAAGAAGAAGAAGGATCTGTCTAAGATCAAGTGTTTTAGGTGTGGCGAGTTTGACCACTACATTACCTAGTGTCCTCAGAGGAAGAAGGACAAGAAGGAGACGCAAGATCATGTGCCAACATCTGTAGAGATAGATCAACTGTCCTCCAAGTTGGAGGAACAATTCACTTTGTTTGAGCGATACCTCCAGGTGAGAGGTGGGGAAAAACCGAGTTCTAGACTCCAGAGTTGTGCAAAGCTGGGCAGGGTCCATAGAGGAGTAGTAGTTGCAGTTTACTCCTCACATGGATAATTACCCTTGCTACAGGGGTCCACAAGATTCAGTAGTAGGAGGATCAATATCAATTGGTGTAGTCAGCTCCAAAGTTATAGTTGTAGACTAGTTGTAGTCAATGCCGAGGGGCACAAAGCAGTGTTGATAACAATGTAGGAGGCACAATGCAGAGTGAAACAACAACACTGATTTCTCAATGGATAGTGTAGAGGCTAGTAGTAGTTAGATGCTCAGAAGACAGTTGCAACACAAAGACACAATTGATTCAGTATTTTGGATGCTTCTTAGTTGCAGTAGCAACAACAACAGTTGAGAGGGAGTTGAGTTGCAGTGCAAATGCAGAGTTGGCAGTAGTATAGGTTGTACAGCGCAGTGTTAGCAACAACATAGATGCAACATGGTTCAGCTACAGTCAGTTTCAAATGAATTAGAGTTATCACAGTGGTTGGTGGACAGTGGCAAACAACTACAATTGTCAGACATCAACAACGTGTATGGAGGATGATGTTTGTAGTAGTGGAATGCTAGAGAACACCTTCCTTGCTAAGAGGAAGTGCTAGTTTTTGTAGCATCAGATTGTGTTCGAGTCTCAAAATTTGTGGAGAGGCTAGAACACATTGGATCTCCAAAATCCAAAAAACGTTTCTAGAAATTCCCCCTAAGGATAGCTTAATTAAATTAATTGACCATTATTTAAATTTTTTCCCAAGTCTAACTTAGGAAAACTAGCTAATTAATAGTAATTAATTGAGAAAGGTGAGAATTTTCTAGAAACTCACACGAATCAACTTGGAGATGATCTCAATCATCGATTAAGTTTTAATCATGGCCATTGAAGTCCCAACTAGAGATTATAAGAAGAGGTCGATGGGTAGATGGAGAACACACTAGTGCAAATACTCAGTGATCTAGATAATTCAATTGTCCAGTGAAAGTGATTCAATAGGAGAGATCGAGTAGCGGGTGGCAGAGGAGTGAGGTAGTATTCCAGTGGAGGTTTCTAGTGTCGGAAGAGTCAGTTTGAGGGAGTGTGAAGTTGCCCACAGAGAGACTGCGCAGGCAGAACATAAAGGTAGCTTGATCTAGCTAGAGGAGGGTTCGATTTAGTTGCAAAACGCAGGAAATTAGTCAAAACTGTCTAGTGAATCATCTCCAAAGGCAGAGATAGTAACAGTAGCAACAATCAATAGTTTTCAGAGGCAAAGCAGAAGGGCCTGCGCAGAGGCCGACACAGGGGCTGAGAGCAATGTCACATGGTTCTGGTTCGAGTTCGAGTTCGACAATGTTAGGTTCGGTTTGAGTTCGAACTTTTTGATGAGGTTTGGATGAGGTTCGCCATTAGGTTCGTGTATATATATGTATGTATAATGAATTATAGGATAAAATAGTACGAAATCAATATTAATAAACATTAAAAATGTTATCACCGACATGGAAATTGCAAGGATAAATTACAAGATTGTTGTGACATGAGGTTATGAGTTTTGATCTATGAACTTGGTTAATGGCTATGAGGTTCGATGAGGTTCGCCAAACCTCAATATTTTTTTAAGGTTCGCCAAAATTTGAACCTCAAGGTTAAAGTCCGACGAACCTTGTGACATAGATTGAGAGGACGACTTATAGATCCAGTTTCGGTAGCTGATTTTTGTTGCACGGTGAGGAAAATTCCTCAGAAGAATTTTGCTAGTGATTCTCTCAGATTGGATTTTCAGTTTGGCATCCAAATTATTGTGCTCAGATTTACTGTTGCATAATAATAATAAAATCCTCATGTGTTGCACTGGATATCCCACATTGGGTTTTTCCGATTTGTCAAAATTTTTGTGTGTGTGCTAGCATTTCTCAGTTTCGAACATGTTATTTTCTGCAACATTTTTATAGTGAAAATTGCAGTTGTGATATTATTCGTTGTTTGCTGTAACAAATAAACTGGATAATTAAATTTACAGTTAGAATAATAATTTCCAGTTGCTACAATAGTATAAATTTTCACATGAATCAACCTCCTTTTCTATAAATATTGGCCTCCTTTCTTTACTCTGGAAACTATAAACCTCTTGAGAATTTCTCCGAAAATTCTCTTTGCTGAATAGCTCGCTGATGATTGTTGATTTTCCACAACACATGAGAATCTGGTTTGGATCTTAAAGTGTCCAAAACAAACACACTCACATGCCACAACAATACTACTTTGCATAGCAGAGTCTAGACACATCGGTGAATCAACTAGTGCACATGGCAATTTTTAACTTTTCAAAACCACTACATGTTATATTACAAACTAGAATACAATAATCTTAGGCTTCCGTACTAGAGATCATTGCCCTTACACACAACCCTGATACAAGGATGCAACTAGGGTTTGGTGTCAGTCACTTTGACCACCAATCTACCCTAAATGAGACACACTTGACCTACTTGCCAATGTGGAATCCTGTAGCCCTTTCAGTCCACGTTCCCTGAACACATCTGACGAGTCCTCTTGCCTCCCACTGCTCTTCATTGCAACTGAATCTTCAGCTGCCCAACCTACCACTATCAATGACCACAACTCCTTTTGTCTCAAGGACGCAACTAGGGTTTGGTGTCAGTCACTTTGACCACCAATCTACCCTGAACGAGACACACTTGACCTACTTGCCAATGTGGCGTCCCGCAGCCCTTTCAGTCCACGTTCCCTGAACACATCTGGCGGATCCTCTTGCCTCCCACTGCTCTTCACTGCAACTGAATCTTCATCTGCCCAACCTACCACTATCAATGACCACAACTCCTTTTGTCTCACAGAACTTTGGCTCATCAAGCTACCGACTAGAAGTCCTCTTGCTCCATTAGGATAATTGGTCGTTGGGTCTTCTAGAACTGCCCTCTTTTAATTGAAGTATGCCCATTTGCAACTCTTGAACTAGGGCTCCAAATCTGCCTCCTATAATTCCATGGATCCTTTCATGAACCTGCACTTGAGGTCTGCATCTTGTACTCGAAAGAAATCTATTCACAATTCCTTTTGTGAAGAATGCTCCCATCATCCAAATCTTCCCACTTGTTAGCATAGTATTCAAAACTGGAATCGATAACTGGACCGATCCACCTAATAAACTGGGTTTCAAACTAGAACCGGTCAAATCGAGACTGGTCAGAGTTTAATGAATTGGTTTTAAAAAAATACAAGAAATAATTATTTGTTAATGAAAAAACTATTTTAAGATTTAAAACCATGATTCCAAACCAATAGAGACAAAATATGCAAAGTTTGCTCATCTATATACCATGTAAAGGTGAATATATCAAAATGGCACCAAGTGCAATACATATTATCGACAAAATGCATAAGCAATGAGCCTCTAAATGGCCTATAAAGTCCAAAAACAATGCTACAAGCTATGGGGCTTGTTGACATGTACATGGTCATGGGCATCGTTGTCAGGGAGCAATCTTTTGTTGCTTCGCTTTATGACATTTCACTTTCACCTTTTCCTTAATCCAACATTGTCACAACATTTTCTAGCGCCATTGCCGAGGATAGAGTTTTTTTGTCCTCAGTTTTCTCGACTAACACTTTGGTTCTTGCATTTGGATTTTGGACTTAGATTTTGGTTAAGTGGCAACTCCACTTATCTCATCTTTTTGCAGGATTCTTGAATAAAGCTTTCTTCTTGTAGTCTTCTTGCCAGTGTTCCACGGGGATGTGTTCCCCCACATGGGAAACACATCCCCGTGCTTCCTTGCGCTCTAGGGACATGGGGACGTCTACAGGACACTTCCTCACGTCCCGAAGAAACGGAAACGTGTAATATCCCATTCCAGAGATATTCCCCAAACCCTAGTAAACTCCAACCAAATAACACATAAGTGATGCAGTAGCCAGGAAGCTCAAAGTGATATAAATAACAGTAATGCACTATGTTGCAGGAAACGTGGTATAGAGGTCTGTTTCTGTACGGAAATGGGTACGAAACGCGGAAACGCGTTTGGTACGGCCCTAAAACGCGTTTCCGGCCGTACTGCCACGTTTCCCGAAACA
>APFE030962513.1:2893-14125 GCA_000404065.3 Pinus taeda | reverse complement strand
CACGTTTCCCCGTTTCCAAAATTTGGGGAGGTCGTGTTTCGTATTGCTTCCCATTTCGGAAACTCATACCCGTTTCCCCATTTCGTGCAACTTAGGTAATGCAACATAAAATAATGTAAACACGGAATACAAGCAGATACTCAAGAAATGCAGAGAGAAATGCTAAGCCATTTTATTATTCTGAGTAATGCATAGAGTACAAGAGGTGATCAAAAGGATGGCACCTCGACTTGCATAAGGCAAGTGAAGAAATACACCCAGAATGGTAAGGAAATGGCCTCTCTCTGAACTGCATCCTGGCTGCCGGAGCACTGCTGTGCTACTGCTGCTGCGGAAATCAGATGAGGATTTGGGGCTATTCCCCTCCTCTGAAAATGTTATAACTCTGGAATTAGCCTCTACTCAATAAACCCAGAAAAGCCCAGAAAGCTTTTCTAAAATAGCTGACCCCCGAAAATCGCCCCCTTGAGGATCCATGCAATCCCTCAAGGCTCTATGCTGCCACTGAATAGAACCCTCCAAAACTTTGCCTGAAACTCTGCCAAAATCCTCCAATATACAAGGGTTGATCCCTTGCTCAATCTCCCAACTCAAATCCTCCACAAACCCCAATCCGGAACTCCCACCAAAAGTGACTGCATCCCCCTCTCTCAAGACTGCGCAGTCATCAAACATTAAGCTCCTCCACAACTCCAAAGAATGATCCTCCTGCAAAAGACTGCTGGAAACTACCTTGCCTGAGCAGGCACTCGAAGTCCCCCGGGGCTAAGGGTGAGATCTCCGAACGGAGACACTTGTTGCACTAAACAGTGTTGCAGACAGGCTAAACAGCCAGCGTGCTCTAAGTCGAAGTGACTAACTCAAATGCACATAATTGAATGCCAAAATGAGGAGGCTCCTCTCTCCTTTATAGCGTTGGCCTCTCTCAAATCCTAAGGCCCACCTCTTCCAACGTAGCCTCTCTCTCTTGCCACGTACTTCCCTTCATCTGCATAGTACCTCCAAGTGTCTACATGGGCCCGCTTCTACGTGGTCCTTTGCCCCCCTTTAAGTTACAACGTTGTGCTACTAGGGAGTGACTTTGTTATAAAAGTGAGCTATGTCCCCCCTTTCCTCACCTTTTTATTTATAAATAGCTATAGAAGGCAAAATTGAGAAAAATCGAATATTCCAATTAGCCATGGCTAATTAGGAATATTACAGTCTCCCCCGACAAAATGTTGCTTGTCCTCAAGCAACTGAAGTGATGGATGCTACAAAATTTTCTCACTCTCCCAAGTGGCATCCTCATCCGGTAAATTCTTCCACCTCACCAAGAATTCCCAGACCGTCCTGCTCCGCAGCTGCCTCTCCCTGGTATCAATAATAGCCTCTAGCTGCAACACTAAATGCCCCTCATCATCCGTGGGTGGTAGCTCATCTATCACTATCACCTGCTGCCCCAATGCCTTCTTCAGGCATGATACATGAAAAACATTATGAATCTTGCTGCCTTCGGGTAGCTCCAACTCATACGCAACCTGTCTGATCTTGCGTATCACCTTGTATGGCCCATAAAAGCGGGGCTTGAGCTTATCAGCCTCCTTCTGCTTTAGTGACGATTGTCGGTATGGCTGTAATCATAGGTAGACCAAGTCCCCTACCTCGAACTGTCTCTCCACCCGACCCCTGTCAGCATACAGCTTCTGCTGGTTCTGCGTTGTAGCCATATTATCCTTGAGAGCTCAGAGAATATCCTGACTCTCTTGGATCCAAATCTTGGCTCTTGGAGCCTTGCTAGTACCAAACACCATGTCAGCAAAAGATAAAGGATGATATCCATACAAAGCATAGAATGGAGACATACCAATGGACATGTGATGTGTAGTGTTATAGCAGTTCTTCCCCAGATGCAGCCACTTCAGCCATGCTCGCTGCTGCCTACTGAATAGTTACACAAGTAGCCCTCTAGCCACTTGTTAACTATCTCTGTCCGCCCGTTTGTCTGTGGGTGATAATTAGTACTCCGTGTCAACTCCGTCCCCACTAACCGGAAAAGCTCCTATCGAAACCCGCCCATGAAACGACTGTCCCTATCACTGCTGATGGTCTTAGGAAGACCATGTAGCCTGAAGACCTCTCTGAAGAACAACTCAACCATCTATGCTATTGTGTAGTGTGCGGATATGGCGAAAAAATGTGCATACTTTGTCAGTCGATCAACGACGACAAAGATGCAATCCTTGCCCTATACCATGGGCAACCCTGTGATGAAGTCCATCGAAATACACTCCCATTTCCCTTCTGGAATGGGAGGAGGCTGCAATAATCCTGCGAGATGGCTCATCTCCCCCTTGTTCCTTTGGCAAACATCGCACTCCTGGACATGCTGGAGTACGTCCTCTTTGAGGCCTTTCCATGAGAACCTCTCTCTAATGGCCCTGTAGGTTTTGGTGAACCCCTGATGGCTGGCCAATGGTGAGTTGTGTGATGCATGAAGTATCTTCTTCTTGAGCTGAGATCCCTCAGTCAAGAAGATCCGGTCCCTGTAGTAGATGATCTCATCGACCACCCTATATCTGTCATCTGCCACCTGCCCATCCAGAACCTCACATGCAAGTCTGTCCTTAGAGTACTCTACTAAGAGTCAAGCCCTCCAATCTGTATCCAAGCTCATAAGAGACAACGTGGTTGGTCTACGTGAAAGAGCATCTACTACCACATTGTTCTTGCCCTTGACATACTCAATGTCAAAGTCATACTCTTGGATCTTACTGATCCACTTCTGCTGCCTCTCCTGTAGTTGTTTCTGCTCCAAAAAGAACCTGAGGCTGTTGTGATCAGTCCTCACCCTGAACCTATTACCCACTAAATAGTGCCGGAACTTGGCCAATGCATGCATGATGGCTAGCATCTCCTTGTCGTATATAGGATACAACCTCTCGTGCGGAAGGAGCTTCCGGCTCTCAAAGGCTATAGGGTGACCTCCCTACATCAATACTGCGCCGATCCCCTCTCCTGACGCATCACACTCCAAAACGAATGGCTGTGTAAAATCCAACAATGCAAGCACTAGGCAGTTGCTCATAGCCTCCTTGAGCCTGTCAAAGGCTTGCTGTGCTGTATCCGACCAACTGAATGCCCCCTTCCTCGTCAGATCTGTCAGGGGTGCAGCAAGCTATGAGAAACTCTTGACGAAATTCCGTAGTAAGTACAAATGCCAATGAATCCTCGAAGTTCTGTCACGTTCCTCGGCTCCGGCCATTCTCTGATGGCCCTGATCTTCTCCTTGTGGACCCTCACTCCGTCCACCCCTATGATGTGTCCCAAGTACAACATCTTCGTCAACCCAAACTCACTCTTGGAGAGCTTGGCATAGAACTGCTGCTCCTCCAATATGCGCAATACTGTCTCAATGTGCTGGAGATGCTCCTCCCAAGTCCTGTTGTAAATGAGGATATCATCAAAGAACACTAACACAAACTTCCTTAAGTGACTGCGGAAGATGTGATTCATGCAGGACTGGAATGTAGTTGGGGCGTTGGTTAGCCCGAAGGGCATCACCAAAAACTCAAAATGCCCATAGTGACACCTGAAGGCGGTCTTGGGAATGTCCTGTTCCCTCACGCGAATCTAATGGTACCCAGATCTCAAATCAATCTTTGAGAAGAACCGTGCTCCTCTCAACTCATCCATCAACTCATCGATCCTGGGTATGGGGTATCTCTTCTTCAGTGTCTTCTTGTTTAGGGCCCTGTAGTCAATGCACATCCTCAATGTGTCGTCCTTCTTCTTCACCAACACCACGAAAGAAGCAAAAGGACTCGTACTGAGCCGAATGTGCCCAAGAGCCAGCAACTCCTGAATGGCCCGCTCAATCTCATCTCGATAGGCCTTGGGATGCCTATAGGGGGTAGTAATCACTGCTTGTATGCCCTGCTCAAGCTCAATGGTGTGCTCAAACCCCCGGTTTGGTGGCTGTCCTGACAGAATCTCCCCAAACACTGTGGCATATTGGTCAAGGATGGACTGTATCTCTGGATGCACCGTTTGTCCTGTAGTCCCTGCCTCTGATGCATGCAGCTCCACTGCCCACTCTATGTCTCCCTTCTGGAAGACTACTACCATCTGATGAGCCGAAACAGTCTGAGGCGGATATGTGTGCTGTCCCTGTATCTTCTCATGCCTCCCTGTATTCTCATCATCCCACTGCATCTCTACGGCCTTCCAATCTGTCGTGACCTTCCCTAGAGTGATAAGCCATTGAACACCCAGTACCATGTTGGTGTCCGAAATATTGACCACAAAAAAGTGGTCAATCAGTGTGTAGGTGCCATTTGTCACTGATAACTCTGGGACATAACGAGCACACACCATGGTCTGATCTCCTGGGACCAAAACTGAAAATCCAGTTAAGCTCTCTGTCTGTATACCTCTTCGCTCAACAATCTGTGCATCGATGAAGTTGTGGGTTGCCCCACTATCAACCAAAACTGATACTTGCTGGCCACGTGCTGTCCCTCGTACACATAGCGTCAAATACTTGGGAACTCCTCGCAATGCTGCAAGGGCCCCTTTGGTAGGTGCAAAAGCTGCACCACCTGCTGCTGCTAGTGGAGGTGGCAAAGGATCCCGCACGACATGACTATCCCCTGCCTCCACATCATCCTCCTCATCCTCTTCCCCGCTGCCCTCGGAGAAGACCTCAATTAAATGTGCTTTGCCAGCAGCACATCTATGTCTCGGTGCCCACGGCTCTTGACAGGTAAAACACAACCGCTTCTTCTTCAGCTCCCTCCTAGCATCATCATCAATCTGTGCTCGTCCTGGATTCCCCTTTGGAGGCGAAATCCTCACATCCTTCCCCTTAGGCTGGAAGGCCTATCTCTGGGGATAAGGTGTCCGGGTCGTGGGTAAGACATCCTGTAAGTCCTGCGTTCTACTAATAGCATCTTGAAGTGTGGCTGGTCTAGCGGATCTGACTAGACCCCGAAGTGGCTCTGCTAAACATGCAGACCCTCCGTGCCGCAGATAGATCTGGCACCATCACTGAAACCTGCAAGAAGTCTGCGATGTAGGTCTCTGGGCTCCCAGTCTTTTTGAGACTTGTCAGCTCAACAAAGTGATGTGTCGGATCCCTCCGGTCAAACTTCTCCATCAATATCCTGGTGAAATTGGCATATGTTGTCACTGTGGAGTGTCCAAGTGTAACCAACCCATGGAACCACCAGTCCTGGGCCTCACCATTCAAATGTAATGTCGCCACCTTGATGGCCTCTGTCTCCGACATCTAGTTAAGTTGGAAATAGATGTCCAGCTTCTCCACCCAAGACCTTGCCGAACTGTTTGATGAGCCATCAAACGTAGGCAAGTGGAATCTACTAACTGTGCGGTGGGTGTCTCCATCATGATAATGCCAGTATCCTTTGTGATGGTCGCAGGGTCTACTATCCCGCTAGAGCTGAACAAAATCTCTAAATGAGGGGCCATCCCTGAACTCTTGCCCATAGGCCTGGTTCTCTGCAAAATAATCGCCCATATGACTGGGCTCTGCCTCCTGCTGAGCTTTGGCCCCTGTGTCTGCTCCTAGGAAAGTGGACATGGTAGAACGTGTAGGGGCATGTGAGGCCATCTACTGAGTAGTATCACACTGAGTGGCACCCTATTCTGGAAAATGGTGGGATGTACCTGATCCCCCACCAACTTGGAAAACTCGTGGCTTCTCACGCTATCTAGCCTCTATCGCCGTGAATCTCTGCCCCATCACCTCGATTTGCCTTGACAGATCCTGCACTATTTTGAGGAGCATGTCTGCAAATCTCTTCCCGTCCTCATCCGCCATCGGATCCTCCTGATCTGCGTCTACCACAGGCTCCTCCTGTTCTGCATTCACCACAGGCTCCTCCTGTTTTGTGTCCACCACTCGAACACAGTCTCCCTCTTTGTAGGTGTTCTCCAACCTACGCTCAATATCTCTGTATTTCCTACCTCTGTAACAGATGTAGGGCTTCTCCCTTGGTGTCATAGACTGCTAGCTCCACAAGCTGAGCCAGATCTATGCTCTGATACCATTGTAATATCCCGTTCCAGAGATATTCCCCAAACCCCAATAAACTCCAACCAAATAACACACAAGTGATGCAGTAGCAGGGAAGCTCAAAGTGATATAAATAATAGTAATGCAACATAAAATAATGTAAACACGGAATACAAGCAGATACTCAAGAAATGCAGAGAGAAATGCTAAGCCATTTTATTATTCTGAGTAATGGACAGAGTACAAGAGGTGATCAGAAGGATGGCACCTCGACTTGCACAAGGCAAGTGAAGAAATACACCCAGAATGGTAAGGAAATGGCCTCTCTCTGAACTACGTCCTGGCTGCCGGAGAACTGCTGTGTTGTTGCTGCTGCGGAAATCAGATGAGGATTTGGGGTTGTTCCCCTCCTCCAAAAATGATGAAACTCTGGAATCGGCCTCTACTCAATAAACCCAGAAAAGCCCAGAAAGCTTTTCTAAAATAGTTGACCCCCGAAAATCGCCCCCTTGAGGATCCACGCAATCCCTCAAGGATCTGCACTGCCACTGAATAGAACCCTCCAAAACTCTACCTGAAACTCTGCCAAAATCCTCCAATATGCAAGGACCGATCCCTTGCTCAATCTCCCAGCTCAAATCCTCCACAAACCCCAATCCGGAACTCCCAGCAAAAGTGACTACGTCCCCCTCTCTGAAGACTACGCAGTCATCAAATGCTCAGCTCCTCCACAACTCCAAAGAATGATCCTCCTGCAAAAGATTGCTGGAAACTACCTTGCCCGAGTAGGCACTCGAAGTCTCCCAGGGCTAAGGGTGAGATCTCCGAATGGAGACACTCGTTGCACTAAACAGTGCTGCAGACAGGGTAAACAGCCAGCGTGTTCTAAGTCGAAGTGACTAGCTCAAATGCACATAATCGAATGCCAAAATGAGGAGGCTCCTCGTTGGTCTCTCTCAAACCCTAAGGCCCTCCTCCTCCAACGTAGCCTCTCTCTCTTGCCACGTTCTTCCCTCCATCTGCACAGTACCTCCAAGTGTCTACATGGGCCCCCTTCTATGTGGTCCTTTGCCCCCCTTGGCTTCCCTTTAAGTTACAATGTTGTGCTACTAGGGAGTGACTTTATTATAAAAGTGAGTTATGTCCCCCCTTTCCTCACCTTTTTATTTATAAATAGCTATAGAAGGCAAAATTGAGCAAAATCGAATATTCTATTTAGCCATGGCTAATTAGGAATATTACAAAAAGCGAGGAAAATTGAAGGGGGGATGTTCCCGCTTTTCCAAAAAAGATTGAGGTCCAATCTTTAAAAGTCAAATCCCTAATTTTTTTTATAAAATATTATAAATATATTATAAATCGATAGGGGGGAAAGGATTTTTTGGTTATTTTATATTTGAAGGGACCAACAACATGATGGGATGTTGATCTAGAGGATGATGCACAGGTAGATATGGAGGAGGGACTTGATGAGACACAGATGGGGTTGGTGTGCCACTTAGCATGTTTGAGAATGCAAGTGATTTTGATTTAGATGGTGACATGGTTGATCCTAATTTACTTAGGCAGTAGTTGGATGCAGAGACTAGTGGGGCATTACCTTGAGTAATTATGCTCATTTGTCATTTGATATGTTCTTATTGTTGATTTGGGGTAGCATCGGATGTGATCTAGCCATGAAAATTGGTGGAGAGGGTAAAGCACATGAGATCTCCGAGACCCAGAAATGGTTTGGGCAGATTCTTCGCGGGTTAGGAGATATTAAAATAATTAATATTTTTAATGGAGTTCCTAAGTCTAAACTTAGGAAAAAAAATATATTAATGGGCATTAATATAAAAATGGGTTAGAAGGTTTTAAAAGACATGGATCAAGCCAAATCTAATCTTAGCCTTTGATTAGAGATGTAATCTCGGCTGTTGAAGGATCAACAGGAAAAGTATAAGAGGAGGCTTGAAGGTCAGTTGGAGAACACACCAGAGTGATCAGTCATTCGATTTTCTAGATCGGGGTTTGCTATGAAAAGTCGAATTAGTGATTAGTTTGTAGTGAGGGACAGTGAGTAGTAGACAAAGAGGTAGAGATAATGCCAAGAGACCAGCACAGAGGCAGATGCAGAAGCCAGAGCAGGCCACACAGAGGCTAGCTGAGATAGTACAGAGGCCAGAGAGCCTGCGTCATCCACGCAGAGGGCAACATGAGTGACGTAGAAGGCCATAGAGGTTGCGCACTACCTCAGAGGGCTGACGCAGAGGGCTTTGAGGCTAACACAGATGCCAGGAGGGTTGACGCAATTCTTCAGTTGTGCTGGAGAGGGTTTCGTGGGGTAGATTTTTTGAATATCTGCTTCCGAATAGAGGTATTACTGCCAGTTATTTTTCTTTGTCGGGTGAGCCAGTTTGGCACCCAGTTGTACTCAAGGATAGACTGCATAATATTATAACCCTCAAAATTGCTGCATCGGTTTTCTCGCATTGGGTTTTTTCGATGTCGAGTTGTCCAAAAATAATGGTGTCACTTGTGTGTTTGCTATTTCTTTCAGCTGTTGATATGTAGATGGTTGAGACTGTATTGTGTTTATTTCTATGTTTATATGTTTAAATAACTTGTTTGTAATTAAAAAGTAGGAGAAATAAACCAGAAGAATACAGATAAAATTTCTAACGGATAGACTTAGAAATTCCAACATGGTATCAGAGCGTGGTTGCAGATCACAGGAGATTTGAAGGCACCAGCTGAAGCAGAGCATTTGCAGTAGAGACAACTGTCCCGAGTGATAGAAGTTGTTCCTTGTAGAAAGTGACAGAAGAAGGGTCGTCATTAGTTTGGGCCAGAGAGAGGTCAGCGCAGAGGCTGAGGAGGGTAGAAAAAGGCTCACGAAGAGCCACGCAGAGACCAAGAGGGTTGACGTAGTTGGCTTGGGGAGCATTTAAGCCAATGTTGGGATTGCGCAAAGCTTAGAGGCTTAGTCCTTCGGTTGCTGAGGTTTAGGAAGTTGTGGGCAGTTTGCGAGGAGTGAAGTTGGTTGGGTGCTGTGGGCAGAGCAATACTTAACAGAGAAAAACCAAGGTAGAGCGAATCATTACCAAGGCGGATTTCTAGCAAAGGAATTTGGATCAGTGTTGTAAGTGTACAGGAGATCGGAGAGGTGCGACTTGACAGTTGGCAGGCGGATTTTCAAGAGGAAAATCGAGACTCAGAGTGAGTCTAGCAAAGAACTTCCAGACAGGAAGTTGTGTCCAGAGGGAATCGAAGAGAGAACTTCCAGAGGGAAGTAGAGACTCGGAGGAGTCAAAAGGAGGAGTAGAGAGATGGCCATGAATAGACTGAGGGATTAAGACAGGTTGGATGGGAAATCCAACTTTGTGCTCTGGAAGGACAGGATCCTGTCCATTCTAGATAGACATCGCATCAAGGCCTTTGCCTTGAGAACAATGGCTATCCTAGTTGACTCAGCTGAAAATGAAAAGTAAGAAGAGGCAATGGCCAAGGCAAAATGTATCATCCTTGATGGGGTCAAGGATCATGTGGTCCAACATATTGTCGAGAAGGAGACGACAAAGGAAATGTGGGACGCCTTGAAGACATTGTACCAGCATACTACCATGCAGAGGAAGATGTTACTTGAGAATCAACTGCGGTCATGTCAAATGCAGAAGGGGGAGTAGATAGATCACTTCCTCGGTAGATTCAAGGAGATCCGGGGCCAACTAACTTCCATAGGGGCCACGTCAGATCATGAGCTGAGGGTGAGGACCGCCCTAAATACAGTCTCCGAGGATTGGGAGACATTTTTCTAGAGCATTCTAGGCATGGCGAATCTTCTAGATTGGGAAGAGTTATGGGCAGCTCTTCGCTAAGAAGAGATCAGACGGCTGTCCAAGACAGGAAGTAGCAGCAAAGGAGTCTAGATCAAGAAGGAAGAGGAAGAGGATGCAGCTCTGGCATCAGCGGGGAAGCAAGAGAAGAGGAAGAAAAAGGACCTCTCCAAGGTTAAGTGCTTCAACTATGGGGAAATGGGTCATTATGCAAACCAGTGTTCGAGGAAGAAGAACAAGGGAGAGGCGTCTGACTCCAAGGTAGCGCTGGTGAAGGCGAAAAAGGAGGTAGAGGAGGATGATGATTGCACCTTGAGTGCTCATGCACCTCTAGAGAAGAGGTGGGGAGACATCAAGCTGTAGTCAGGAGGACTACAGAAGATGAGGGGCAGGATCCTTAAGGTACCCAAACTCTTGGATCATATCCAGCTATAGGAGCCTTGAGTGATAGTAGCAGGATGGCAGATGTCGGTAGAAGGAAGATGTGGATGGAGAGACAGAACAGTGCTTGAGTTCAGGGATCTGTTGCAGCGCAGTGTGGTTTGTAGCAGCGTGAAAGGCACATAGTTGTTGCAGCAGTGCAAAGGCAGCAGAGGGAGCTTCACAATCAGGAGGGCTTCTAGCTTGACAAGGATGTAAGTATTTGGGTAGATCAATTACTTACTTCTCAGTAACTGAGTTGCAGTGCAACAGTAGCAGTGGTAGTGCTATGGGTAGCACGATGTAGCATGATGAGAGAGAACTGTAGTACAAACGCAGTGTTGGGAGGAAGGACCAGCAGCAACATGGATGCAATTGTGGCAGTGGTAGGGCCATGGGCTGCAGTACAGGATGCAGCAGTGCAGAGGATGTTGGGCGGGGAGGCCTAACATTAACATAGGTACCGGTGCCGTATAATCAGGGTGATGCTCAGTGTGGAGTATTACTAGAACACAGTCCTTGCTAAGAGGGAGTGTTGATTTGGTGTAGCATCGGATGTGCTCTAGCCATGAAAATTGGTGGAGATGCTAAAGCACATGAGATTTCCAAGACCCAAAAATGGTTTGGGTAAATTCTTCTTGGTTTAGGAGATATTAAAATGTTAGTTTATAGTATGTTCTATGCTTATAATAGTTTACTTCTTTTCTTATTATATTCCACAGATTAGCAATCACATGTACATAAAGTAAATTGCAGATAGAACATTAAATGATCGACAGAAAACAAGCCAAGACAAGAGACACAAGATGTGGCGGCTAGCCAGGGACAAACCCCACAATGTGTGGGGAAACCCTTTGATCAAATCTTCTTTTATCTTCAATAATTCAGCAGAGAGAAAATAGTACAATAAATTTGATTCATATCAGCAGTAGCAAACCCTAGATCAGCAGCATCAACATTAGTGGCTTCATCATCAAA
>APFE030962509.1:0-18672 GCA_000404065.3 Pinus taeda | reverse complement strand
ATAATAGAAAATTAAAAAAGGAGGAGAAAAGGTAAAAACAAAAGTGATTAACTAATAAAAATGAAAGTTACTAAATAGCACACAATAAGACCATCGACCATCTTACAAATAAATAAATTTAAATAGTAATAAAAGATAACAAAAAATGAGTTCTCAATATTAAGCTATGGTTAAGTGGGAGATTTTTTGGTTAGAAACAAACTAATAAACAATCAAAGAAAAGTTGAATGCATACTCAAAGTATAATTATATTGAACAAATATCCAAATAAATAATCTTAAAAACCAAAAAAAATTCCTCATTAAAACGGTTATATCAAAAGCTCCTTTGACATGTGAATGAAAGTTCAACTTATGTGTTTAATATGAAAACTGATTCCTAGAGTGTCAAAATCAAGTACATATTTGGATAAGTTCATTTCTACCAATTAGAAAACGAGGAATGGGGAATGACAATATGGCATTTTAGGAAGTTTGTAATTAAATTAAGAATAGTAATAAGATATGTTATTGTGTTAAGTGCGATTTTTTGAAAAAATAAATTGGTTTATTTTATGATCTAATTTGTCAAAAAATCCGTAGGGACTTATTGAAATCACAAGTTTGAGAGTTGAACTGCCCAAAGTGCTGCTAAGGCTACTAATTGTGTTGAATCAATATAAACAGTGAAAAAACCAATTTAGAGAACACAAATAAAAAACATTTTGTCCCATTCTAATCAGAAATCCAAAGGAAAGTTCAGAAAATACACTTAACGAGTACTCTCTTCATTATTTCATTGCTGCAACAACTATCATGTGTTAAATCATGCTCCAAATGAGGCTATATAGTGAACATGCACCTTCATTTTAACAACGAAAGTGATGATTCTTCCGTCTCTTTGTTATTAATATGTCCACCTGTAAAAGCTTCTTTCACACTACTTATTTTTATCCGAGGGTTGAAAGAGTGTTTTAATCATTCTAAATGTAAAGTTGTTTTCTAATGATTATAAATTTTGGGAATATTTTAAAATGTAATTATATTTTAAATTTCAAATTTATTTAATTTTAAAAATTATATCATATTTAAATTATGTTATAGGGGCATTTTTGAGAATAACAATTAAATATAATTTAACTAAAAGTTATAATGGAAAATAGTCTATAACGTGTAAATAAATAAGGAAATCAAATTCCGCTTAAAATTTTCCAAAATATAGATGAATCAAAGATAAAACAGATTGTTAAAAACTCTAAACATATATAACTACGTGTTAGACGCGAGGTCACATAAATTTTATGTATTGCTAATAGTAAATATAATTAATCACTGTCAAGCAAAGTAGGGGTCACCTTATTTGCCAATTTCACCATTTATCCCCACGATGAGAAAAGATAAATATAGCAGTTAAGGATTTCATTAATGGCTGATAAACATCCAATACATCAGAGCTTTTTCCCATAAGCTAATGATTATTAACGTGTATTAGTCTCTTAGATACAGATGGGACATACGTTATAAATGTTTTCCTCAATTAGTTTATGTTAATATATGTCAATTTTGCTAATTTTTAGTATAGACATTCTTCACGTTCCTTTCGGGTCTGACTTATGAATAGGGAATGACATTATGGTGTTTTATGAAGCTTGTAATGATAGCTTGTAACAAAATTAAGAATTGTAATAAGATATATTATTTTTTAAGTGTGATTTTTTGAAAAGTTTTTTGGTTTATTTTACAATTTAATTTGTCAAAAATACTGTAGGGATTTATTGAAATCACAAGTTTGAGAGGTGAACTGTAAAAGTGTTGCTAAGGCTTTTGATGGTGTTGAATCTATATATGCAGTTAAAAAACGAGTTTAAACAGCAAATAAAAATCATTCCGTCCCATTCTGATTACAAATCCATAAAAAACTACAAAAAATACATTTAAAAAGTACTCTCTCCATTGTTTCGTTGCTCCAACAACTATAATGCATTAAATCAAACTCCAAATGAGGCTATATAGTGCACTTGCACCTTCATTTTAACCCACAAAGTGATAATTCTTTCGTGTTTATGTTATTAATATGTCTACATGTAAAAGCTTCTTTCACGATACTTAAAATAGTTAAAAGAGTGTTTTAATCATTTCAAATGTAAAGTTGTTTTCTAATAATTTCATCATTACAAATTTTAAGAATATTTTCTAAAATTGTTTGATTTTTTTAACTCAATTTCTCCTAATTTTAAAATTATATAATATTTTAAATCTATGTTATGAGGTTATTTTGAGATAAAAATTAAATATTTATAACTAAAAAATATAATGAAAACTGTCTATGACTTATAAATACATAAGTAAATCAAATTCCGCTTAAAAATTTCCAAAATATAGATGAATCAAACATAAAAAAGATTGGTAAAACGCTCTAAACGTATATAACTACGTGTTAGACGTGAGGTCACATAAATTCTATGGATCGCTAATAGTAAATATAATTAATCACTGTCAAGCAAAGTAGGGGTCCACCTTATTTGCCAATTTCACGATATCCCGACGATGAGAAAAGATAACAATTAAGGATTTCATTAATGTCTGATAAACATCCAATACATCAAAGCTTTTTCCTCTAAACTAATGATTATTAACGTGTATTAGTCTCTTGGATACAGATTGGCAGTCGATGCATACACCATTGGACATACGTTATAAATGTTTTCGTCTATTAGTTTATGTTAATCTATGTCAATTTTGTCAATTTTTAGTATAGATATTCTTCACGTGCCTTTCGGGTCTGATTATGCCGAAACCCCAAGTAGCCTTAACATGATTAAGATGTCAGTGTAGAAATTTCGGATATCTGCATTGAGTGAAGCGCGTTGTCAGGGTGCAACCTACACGAAGGTATTATATATATTTCCCGGCCCTTCTTTTCTCAGCTCCCCGGATTGTGAAAATAATGTGTATCAATGGTCGTCCAGCTAGTGGTGTTACGGATGACCAAACCAAATGAAAGCGAGAAAATAAACTCTAATTGATGAAGGCCACCTAAAGTCTACCTTGACGACGACATGAACTCGTTGAACGACAATGACCATGTTCTTTTCCCATTTCTATTTTATATTATTTTTATTTTACACCTTCGTCCATGTTGTAGGCACTAGCCCACACGTATTCAATCCGGATTCAACTAGTGCTTCTACACTGCAGGGGAAGAATCGCGACTTTCCTGGCTCTTCTTCTCGTTTCATCCGAGTTATCTTATTCCATCACAATCATTTCATCCGAATTAAATAATTCAATCACG
This sequence comes from Pinus taeda, assembly GCA_000404065.3. Lineage (NCBI taxonomy): Eukaryota > Viridiplantae > Streptophyta > Pinopsida > Pinales > Pinaceae > Pinus > Pinus taeda. Next base: position 15,399 of record APFE030962509.1, on the reverse strand, counting down.
AACGATCCAGAACTTAGATCCAGAAGATTCCGCAGTTAACGGGATCCTCGGTCATATTGACCATAACAATCAAGGGGTCGGCTAATGGAGGACCAAGAGGCAATACAGTAAAGCTATGTCTAGTATAAGATTTGGATGATTCAGCGGTTATAGTTTTACTGTGCATACAACATTGTAGTTGCATGCAGATATTTTCCACTGTTATCCCATCGAACGGTGCAAAAAAATACAATAAAATAATGCAACCATAGAATTTCTCCTTAGGGTGGATACTCCAATATAGATTTGCTACAAAATTCAATCTCTTTATCCCCTTACATTAAGCAATTTTACAATGTGCACACTTAAACTTAAAGCCTAAATATGAAAGCTTAAAGGTTGAGACTCATGTGGCATGCTCATACCCTGGAGTCATCTGTATCTTATATAAAATATTAATTTAGAAGACAGAGCAATCAAAATGAAAGGTTTTTTAGTTGTATATAAAAATAATAGAATTAAATTTTCTTGTTTTCATTGGTGCAATAGTTATTTTCTATTTGATATTGAGAGTTTCTATATAGTTTCTTTAGTATTATCATATTGTTGATAAATCTTGGTTTTATAAAATAAATGTTTTTATAGTTTGATTAAAAAAAGATTTATTTAATAGTTGGATATTGAAATATCAATAATTTAGTTTCCATAACTATGAGCATTCAATACACGTAACTATGACCATTCAATACACTTATATGTGGATTAGAATGCAAATAGATTTGAGTCTTAAAAAGCTTATAGAACACTGTCCTTTTTACTTATCCAAAATATATGATTTTTCCAAAATACATGTCTAAGTTCAAACTTATTTTATTATCTATAAAATCTTCTTTCAAACGGTGGGTCGGGTGACCGCCCAAACGAAAGATTAGAATCTTCTAAATTATGAATTCCACCTAACCTCGACGTTAACCACAAGATTAACCCCTAGCACGACAACAGCCGTCCTCTTTTCACATTACATCTGCATATTTTAGTTGACACTTCGGGTTGATATCGTAGGCATTGGCCCACATGTATCCACTCCTTATAAAAGTTTCATTTACTACTCCTGTTTGGTCTGGGAAGAACCGCGACGCTCCTCTCGTTTCGTCCGAGTTATCAAATCCTACCATGAGCAATTCAGCACTTCGTATTACAGGGCAGCGCCCTGCTTCGCTTCTTCAGAGAAGACAAGGAAAGTCCTCAGCTGAACACATGTGCCTACACATCCCTCAACCAAGTTCTCTCGCAAAGTTAGGGACTGTTTCCAGTCGCAAGCGGCAGACGCAGGAGACAAAAGGAGGCCCCAAAAGTAGAGTCGATCTAGAATTACAAGAGCTAAAAGGTCTTATGGAGCTTGGCTTCGAGTTCAGAAAGGACCAGATGACCCCGCGACTACTGAGTCTTCTTCCTGGATTGAAGCGATTATCCGACCATGTAAATTGCACCAAGAATTTAGGGTTTCAAGAATCGCCTTTGGAAAACTGGAAACTGCCAAACCCAAATACAGCAGATGTGGATATGAAAGAACATCTCAAGCTCTGGGCTCGTTCTGTAGCTTCAACACTGAAGCGCTCTTACTAGCAGCATGTCAACACGTCTGTCTAAAACACAATCATTGTAATTCACTTGATCTTCTGCGACTAGTACAGAAAGGGAACGGTTCGGCAAGACTTGTGACTCTCACGGTGTGAAGAAAACTCAGATCCCAGTGGTACTTCCAACCAGGGATATTCGCAGCCATGATTTAATTATATTGCATTGTTGAAATGATGTAATTATGTCGATGAAATTAACTTGACATTATAGGAAATTTTGGTGTCCATCACTCTCTTGTTTGGCGATGCACAGTATCTGATAATAGGACATCTTTCCCGCTTGTAATAACAGTCAACAAATAACAAAACAGGGACAATTTTTTCGCTAACAACACTCAACATGTAACTGTTATGATGTTTAATATATATACATTTTGATTCTTAGCCTACAGGTTTCTCCGAGTACAGTGTCGGTGTCTGCAGTGTCAAAAGAAAATCCAACTTCTGATTTTTTTTAAATCGTCAATATGCGTTATAAATACGTTATATATTTTCGTTATTATACTTATAAATACGATATATATGTTTTCAAGTTGGTTTATGATACTGTACTATACTGTAAATGTATTTTACTGTTCTTATCTAATAAATTAAACTCCAATCGCACTATTATTATTAGTATTTATAGATACATGTAAATAATCATTCCCACTTCATAAACAACTCAAACCTGTACATCATTAACAACTCAAACCCGTATTGGTCATTATGTGAATTGTTTGGTTTTTTGTTTAACCCAAAGAACTGACTAAATTGCTTGACAGGTAACTATCAGTAAGTTTATGTCCTCTTTCCATTAGACCGGCCGGGTTATAGCAGAGAGATTTGAACCTTTTACATTTTTTAGATTAACCAATAGAACTGCCACCAAAACATTATATAAACTATTTTAATTAATAAATATCTTTTCTTTTTCTTTCTTTTATGCATTTTTACACTTTTTTTAAATAAAATTTAACTATCCAATTATATACTTACATTAGTCATAAAAAACCAATAATTATATCCAATCATACCCTTTAAGAAATAATTAATTTCTTAGTACCATAATCATGTAAGTTTATATATAATTGATTTTTTAGATAATATTTTGTCATAAATTTTTATATAAAGTAACATTCCAAATATGGTTCGATTTTTCTAATAATTTATTTATTTTAAATTATTTTAATTTTGGGTGTAATATCTATTTCTAAGAATATATGAATTGAATTTAAAATATAAATATTATTATTAATATAAAATTAAAACAAATATATTTAATATATACTTAATAAGTATAAAAATCTAAAATTCGTCTTAAGCTTAAAATATTTATAATTATTAAACTGGTCATTTTTTTAGATAATATTATTATTTAAATGATAAAATATTATTTAGATAATTATCTAACAATTTAATTTCATTTTCAGTTAAAAAAAAAAATGAATTCTTTTAAATTATTTAAAGAAGTCGATCTAAATTTTTAAATTTGAGTAATTATATTTTTACTTTATGATTTTTTTTTTTTATGAACTTATTCTCAAATAAAATTTTGAAAACCTTTTGTTAAATTTTTCATTTCTAAAAAATTATATTTTTCAATTTTTATAATCAAATATCTCAATTTAAATTTAAAGCTATTTTTTATAAACATTATATTTTAAAATATTCATTAAAAAATAAGTTAATTTAAATGATATTTTTTAACCAAATTATAAAGTTTTTTTTTTTTAATATTCATAGTATTATTATGATTTTCTATTAGAGAACTTTAATAAAAAATTTACAACCGTTATTGATGGTTAATAGAAGATTCTAGGAAAAAAAAAATTAACAACCATGTGAATTGTTTAATTTTTATAATTTATCTTAATGATGGTCCCCATGTTGACTAATATCATGGGTATTATTTTACCGGTTTAGTTACACTAATAAGATTTCAATTGGAAATTCCAATCTTTGTTATACATTGGTATAAATAACTTCAAAAGTATAAATAGTATGTACTTAAATATCTAATTTTCTTGTAGAATTTTCTCATATATATTTCTTTGGAAATAAGTGCTTTCTTATGTTAAGAATTTATAGTCTAAAACATTTTAGCAAAACAGTGGAACCTACAACATTCATTCGTAATTCCCATTTTGAATACAATGCAAGATCTTTCCATCATAATTATCAGTGTTCTACTCATTTGAGATCCAACTCTCATGCATGTTAAACATGTTCCTAGTGGCTTACTACCCTTGAATATATAACTCTATTGATAATTTTACTTAATTTTATTGACATTATGCCCTTTTTTTGATTTTGCATGTGAACCTTGTCAATGTAGTTTACTTTCTATATGTAGTTTACTTTCTATTCTCATCATAGGAAATGGTTTATCTTATATTATCAACTTTTCTCTAATACCTACTTTTAATAATCACTTTCTAAGTGTTTTTACAATATTTTTTCTGAATCTTTGAAGAGATCTTTCATTCACTATTTCCACCATTTTCTAATGGTTTCCATCTTCCCTTTAATTTTGTTGCTTTCGAGGAAAAGGGTCTTCCTTCTCACTTTAAAATTGCACCAATTACATGGCTTGATGATTTCATTCCCCAAAAAAGGTTTTTCTAAAGTGTAGCAAGAAAAAGAGTTGAATACATAACCTTCATAAGTTTTTGAAAGGTTTTGGTTTCTTCTTCGGTCAAAGAAAATTATTCCTTCTTTAACAGTGATTTAAGAGGTGATGTTATTTCACCATGATTCTTAACAAAATTCTAGTAAATATCCCATGAATATGAAAAATCCTTTAAGTTTCTTTTGGTTTCCTTTTCGGTCAAAGAAAATTATTCCTTATTTAAGAATGATTTTACAGGTGGTGTTATTTCACCATAATTCTTAACAAACTTGTGCTAAATGTCCCATCAGTCCTAAAAGTTTCTTCAAGATTTTGAGGATTGACCATTGCATTAAAATTTTTATTTTTATAAAATACCACTTTGATACCTTCATGAAGTGCAATATGACACAAGTATTCCAATCAAACCCTAAAGGAACACATGAAAGGATTTTCATATAGTTATATCTTCCAATATTTTTAAAAGACTTTGTCAAGATGTTGTAGATGTTCTTGATATTTTATGTAGATTACTATGTCATCAGAAGACCCTAACACCAATTTTCTAGGGGAGTTTTTGGAAATGGAATTCATCAAGGTTTCAAATTTTCAAGGTGCATTAGTGAGCCCAAATGACATAACAAAAAACTCATAATGATCTTAACATTTTTCGAAGGTTGTTTTGGGAATGTCTTCTTGCCTCATTCTAATTTAATGATATTAATAGAAATTCAATTGAGTATAGTGAAACAATCCATGTAATTCATATAATAATTGATCATTGATAGTTTCAATACATAACTTCTCTTTTAAGGTCATGTTGTTAAATTCTTTATAATCTAGAAATATATACCATGACCCATCTCTTTTACAACCGTACACACTAATGAAGAGAATGCATTTTGGCTTGGTTAAATGATGTCTTCCTCTATCATTTATTCAATGAACATGCTAGATTTGACCTTTTTGTTCATATGGCTTCCTGTAAGGCCTAATCTTAGGTGGTACACTTCTAGGTTGCAAACGAAAAACATCATCATCATCTCGAGTGAGTAGAAGACCCTTAGACATCTCTCCAGAGATTTTGGAATTATTTTTTATAGTTTTTAGATATCCATTAGACAAGCGTATATATATGTTTCAACATTTAGCCAGCATATTTGTACAATTCAACAATGATGTCCTTTTCTGAGTAGTTTTTATTAGATCTTATCACTATAGATGGTTTCCCTTCAATACCCCCAATTTCAAAATTTGTTGCTTTCCAAGGAAAAACTCATGATGACATAATGAAAAAAAGCACCACTATTCATAATGATTTTAACAATTAGGCATTGAATACAAAATTAGTACCACCTATTTGGATTGTAGTCATAGAACTAGCTAATAAATACCCCCTATATAAATCATAATACTATGGCACTTCCATAACTAATTTATGGCGCCTCCATTTGCAATCATTACTTGAAATTATGATGCTAGGAAAATTAAGCATTTGAAAAGTTTTGTAATTCATGATTGATGAAGATATGGGTATTGCCTAAATTAATCAACATCATAACCATTTTAGTCTTGACAATCCTCCTAACTAGAGAGCTTGTGGAGTATTGATGCTAGATAATGAAATATGAGATATTGTTCTAGAGTAGCCTCTTCTAGCTCTAGTTCTTATGACGGTTCCAATTCTTGTTCTTCTTCCTCTTCAAGATTTATGTAGAATAATTTACTCTTAGTACTTTTATTCCCCTTAATATATTCCTTGACACATAGTTAAAACATAAGCACTTTCTTCTTGCTTTTTCCATTTTATAAGGTGTTAACCTTGCCATTTAAGTGAGGATAGGAAAATGAGTATTATGTTCTCTATAGTTTTCAACGACCACTCTTTGAGTATGCATTTTTTTACTTTCAACTTAACTTACCATAGTTAAATGTTGCTCTGGGGATTTAGGTTCAAAAGTGATACACTTCAGTTTGGTTGCTTTACTTTAAAGTTTCCATAAGGAGGTATAACAAATTTTCCTTTGGAAAGTTCTTTACTACAACACTAAACTTTCCAAATTATTTAATGTGCTCTTCTCTTCATTTTCATATTGTGTTATCAATTCCTCTATAAAAATGAACAAATATACAATAGAATTATTTTTTCCTTTACAAAGCCATTGATACAGTACAAATTGATCTTGTTCTAAATACACTGATGAAATTGTTACATTTTGTAAATTTAAGACTTGGTGTAGATAAATTCATTGTTGCATCTAGAATATACATGTAATAGGATCCATACCATAAAACATCTTCATGCCATTGTTAGCAATGAAGTAGCTTCCTACTACCAAATTGAACACCTGATGCCACATATCTTGGATTGTTAATTGATCATAATTTAATAATTTATCATTTTTTCTCTATATTGTGACAAAATAATCTCCTTATGTGATTGATTCACAATTCAATTTCTCTCATTATTTTCATGCTTTTCTTAGATCTCCATATTCATTTTAACATGTAGTTGTTGAGAGAATATTTCCATGCAATTCACAAGATTTTTATTTTTTTTTCTTGATGGACTTAGGTATTTCATCCTTCATGGATTTTACTTATTCCCTATTTTCATCCATATCCTTATACATGTTATTTTAAATTTCATCCATATTACTTCCCATTTCCTTTTAAGGTACTTCCTAAAAACAAGTTATATCATCAACTTGGTTCTTTAATTTGGAGAATTTATATTTTGACACTTCACATTCTTTGGATGTCATGTTGGAGTTTTTACCAGTTATGGTAATTTTTGTATAACCATTTTGAAATAATAATAGTACTCCTCTTTATCACAATGTTTATTCACCCAAAAATGAATTTTCCAATCAAAATCTATGTTAATTCTAAGTTGTGTACCTTTAAAACCTTAATTTGGAGATTGTTTTGATAGTTAGGCTTTATATTGATACATCTCTAAAATTCGAAACATTATGCTTTATTTGTACCCTCTAATACTATAATATGATTTCTTGAACTCTTAAAAATTTAATTGTATGAAACTTAGCTAAAAATGATGTTATTGAAAAAATTCTAAGACGACTTGATTAAGCTTTCAAGATTAGTCAAATACCATTAATTCCACAAGATATATCTCACAATATATAACCCTAAATTACACAAGATCTATCTCAAAAAAAATGATGAGCTAAGATATGAAAACATTTGATATGTAACTTGCTATGTCTCTACAATATTATGAAAATTTCATAATCTAAATACTCATAAAAAAATTATAGCTAGAAATTATAAGATGACTCTTTTATATTTGATTTCATAGTTAATTATAAACCTATCTTACATGGATTGTATCTACGAAATCATAATGAACCAACATCTAAAATTTAACCACCTAAAATATGATATTTTTCCTAAGTTTCCACAAAATATTATTATCTGAGATTTTCTAGAAATATGTCATAGAAAAAGTAAAATGATTATTAATTTTAGGATTATTAGAGGATTAGTCATAAGCCCTAACTTCCATAGGATATCGAAGCAAAATTATAATAAACCAAAACATGAAATATTTATCATGGGTAGTTTGTTACTCCTCCTTGGTCTACTCAAAAATTCATTGTCAAAATTTTGCCAAAAAATGTTATGGAGAAAAACCACCATAAGATCATAGGTTGATAGACCAAATATAACAATCTAAATTTCTTGAAACTCAATCTTATATTCCGATGTGCAACTGACTATTCTCTTCAACTAGCTTAAATCTCTCTCTATCGTCATAGCCTTACTGTCCCTTTTATTTCATCCAGAGTGCGAGAGCACATGGGAAACCTGCATATGTTCTTTCTTCTAGCTTCAAAAAATCATTAACTCGTACATAGCCACCGCTGCTCATGCTCAATCCATAGCCTTCAATCCATTACAACAACTCACTCTCGATGGAGGATAGCAATTAGTTCAGTAAAAAAAAATATATCAATGAAACCACGCACTCCTCTGCTCTGGAACTAAACGCTCGTTATACCTATATATATGCAACCATGCGCACAGGTTTATATAAATTGCATACTATTGTCCACAATGAGCTGCCCCGACACATATACTTTGCCCCCAACCATCTGAAGATACACAATCCACGATTTTTCTCCTGTGGAAATGGCAAACCTATCCAACGTTGAAAGTCAATTCACACAACACGTAATTCAAAACAATTATTGGACAGCAAACTCAGTCCCGTTATTATGATATGATTGCGCCTTTCCTTAGCGCAGTTTTGTTAATATATGGTTAATGGTGCAGTTTGGTTTTGGATGTGAGTTCAAACCCGAGCTAGAACGGAACTACTCTGCCTCAATTCCACGAGAAGAGCCCTTAATTGAACCGAAGACTCCCGGCGCTTCGCTATATACACAAAATAGCTTGCACTGTATATTGGTTGTTAAACATTGGTAAATACACACAACAAATACTACTTGATTTATTCATCAAATGTGTTGTCTATACAAAATTTATACAGCGATCTTAGGTGCAAGGAAAAGGTCCCACAGATATATCCTCTTAAATCAGAACAAAAAGGCGCAGCCACTAATTTAAATAGCGCAGGTTTCCTATGCTTATAATGGCGATAGCCTTAATAACCCTTTTTGTAATCTTACTCCATGCACAGAACATCAATCATCAATTGTAGAAACTTTTCTCAATGATGAAAATGGCAAGTTAATGAAACAATTTCCGTGATTCCACAATCATCCAATATATATATATATATATATTATATATATATAATATTATATATATTATATATATATTATATTATATATATATATATATTATATATATATATATGTAAGTAAGTTATATATTTATATATTTAAAAATAAACAAATCACTTACAAGCTTGGCCAGATAATCAGGATCAATAGCCCTTTACAACTGCCCAAAGGCTCCCAACTAGAAACCTCTCACACTCTATCTCTCTCTGCTCTGATGTGTGAGCTTTGCTACCAATTTTTTATAACTAAGGATAGGCCTTCTTGGTCCTTATCTTTTAGAAAAGCAGGCTTTTCTTTTTTTATATAAGGAATTAAAGCTTGAAGATTTATTCCCATCTTTAATCCTAATTTCCTGTTGTATCCTTTTATCTAAAAATAATATTTACATTATCTTTATTTTCCTATTAAAACAAAATACTAAAATTATCACACCCCCTCTTTATTCCAGATTTACAAATGAGGACGGTCTCGATGCTCCTGCATCATACACCCAACCTTAAAATTAATCATGATCTCCTGATCATATGCCTGGATCCCATACTTTGTTCTGTAAGTTTCCATTTGCTGCTGCTTTTGTCTATTGTTCTTCTCCAGGTCTCCATACTTTATGCTGCATCTCTCCACTTGTTGTGCTCTCATAATCTTCCGCTGTCTTTCTTTTGCTTCTGCTTCTGCTGCTTCTCTCCCTTGTTGATGTCTTCCTTTGAGACCCTTTCAACATGGTTCTTCTGATTAAATAAATTTCTTTGTCTAATAAGTCTTTGCTTGTTTCTGTTATGACTTCCACCCGATCATCCATACCCTCTTGTCTTCTGGAATAGAAAACTTCTTTTCTCCTCAACTAAGTCAAATGTTCTGCAACAATACCTGCATTCACAAAACACTTGTTAGAATAAAATTCATAAGGCCTCAGTGCCTTATTACTGTCTGCCAGCATTTCAGTGTACCGATCTCGATCATTCTTGAGATTATCACTTAGTCTATCCTCAGCAACATCTTCTCCGAGAATCCATCTGTATTCTAGTTCATAAAAATAAACCTCTTTATTTTCATTCATCTCTGCCTTTATATTCTAAATATTTATCCTCTGTACTTCTAATCTCTTCTCTAGAACATTTAACTCCTGCCATAAACCTGTCATCTCCTTTGAGAAGATTTCTGTGCAATCTTCAATACTTTCACAATCCAAGCTTCCTGTTATTACCATCTCATCACCTGCATGTAAACTCTCAGTTTGCACAAAATGTTCAACAGTATCAACTGCTACTTCCCTTATCCACGCTTCAGACTGATTCACTTCTTCTCCATCCATAAGAAATTTCTCTTGTGCTGTAACAGTTTCACAAGATGGCACATCCTCCTCAACACCTGCAAACATACACAACTCATCAGTGTTAAAATTGCAAGACTTTTTCATCCTAACGGCTTCCTTCAACAGTTTCCTTTGAACAAATCTGCATGTGGGATTTTCAAATTTCATCTCTGCCACAAGAATTCTCAGTCCTTTTCTCACCAAGGCAGTCAGAATTTGCCTCAACCTCCTCTGCAATTGTCGCTAAATCACTCTCTTTCCTTTCAGTGGAAAGAGCCATTTTCCTTCCTGCTTTTCCTGGTCTTGCAGCAGTTTTTCCAGTACCTGTAATTGTGCCTTTATTTCTGCAATCTCTCTTTCTCGAACTCCTGCAGTCATCTCATCTCTGTGGCATTTCTCTGAACCTCTTCCTCTGTCTCCTTTATGACTTTTAGTAGTCTTCTCCTTTGCCAAAAGTTCTTCAGATATGCGTTGCATGAAGCCTCTGCCACAACAAGCTCTCTTGCTGCCACTTACCTCACCAATCCTTTCCTTCGGATCTGGCCTTTTGGTAATCATAGTTCCTCTACTGGAACCCCTTGAGCATCCTCTACTGCTCCTATAGGCTTCTCCCATCTGTAACTTTATTCAGCCTCTGTTGAATCTTCAGGTTTTGCCACATTCACTTCTCCTTCTCCCAGCTGAGATTTCTTCACTATTCCTGTAAATCAATACTTATTAGTCCCAAAAATCATCACATGCAATTAACAAAAAAAACTTGAACCTTCAAAAGAAATTGTTCCCGCTCTGATACCACTTGATGCAGGGCTGGCTAGCCTACAAACCAGGATCTTCAAACTCAATCTTATATTCTGTGCAACTAACTATTCTCTTCAACTAGCTTAAATCTCTCTCTATCGTCATAGCCTTACTGTCCCTTTTATTTCATCCACAGTGCGAGAGCACATGGGAAACCTGCATATGTTCTTTCTTTTAGTTTCAACAAATCATTAACTCTTACATAGCCACCACTACTCACGCTCAATCCATAGCCTTCAATCCATTACAACAACTCACTCTCGATGGAGGATAGCAATTACTTCAGTAAAAAAAACATATCAATGAAACCACGTGCTCCTCTGCTCGAAACTAAATGCTAGTTATACCTATATATATGCAACCATGTGCACAGGTTTATATAAACCGCATACTATTGTCCACAATGAGCTGCCCCGGCACATATACTCTTCCCCCAACCGTCTGAAGATACACAATCCATGATTTTTCTCCTGTGGAAATGGCAGACCTGTCCAGCGTTGAAAGTAAATTCACACAACACGTAATTCAAAACAATTATTGGACAACAAACTCTGTCCCGTTATTATGATATGATTGCGCTTTTCCTTAGCGCAGTTTTGTTAATATACGGTTAATGGTGCAGTTTGGTTTTGGATGTGAGTTCAAACCCGAGCTAGAACGGAACTGCTCTGCCTCAATTCCACGAGAAGAGCCCTTAATTGAACCGAAGACTCTCGGCGCTTCTCTATATACACAAAATAGCTTGCACTGTATATTGGTTGTTAAAGATTGGTAAATACGCACAACAAATACCACTTGATTTATTCATAAAATGTGTTGTCTATACCAAATTTATATAGTGATCTTAGGTGCAAGGAAAAGGTCCCACGCATATATCCTCTTAAATCAGAACAAAAAGGTGCAGCCACTAATTTAAATAGCGCAGGTTTCCTATGCTTATAATGGCGATAGCCTTAATAACCCTTTGTGTAATCTTACTCCATGCATAGAACAACAATCATCAATTGTAGAAACTTTTCTCAATCATGAAAATGGCGAGTTAATGAAACAATTTCCGTGATTCCACAATCATCCAAAATATATATATATATAATTTAAAAATAAAGAAAACACTTACAAGCTTGGCCAGATAATCACGATCGATGGCCCTTTACAACTGCCCGAAGGCTCCCAACCAGAAACCTCTCACACTCTATCTCTCTCTGCTCTGATGTGTGAGCTTTGCTACCATTTTTTTATAACTAAGGATAGGCCTTCTTGGTCCTTATCTTTTAGAAAAGCAGGCTTTTCTTTTTTTACATAAGGAATTAAAGCTTGAAGCTTTATTCCCAGCTTTTATCCTAATTTCCTCTCATATCCTTTTATCTAAAAATAATATTTACATTATCTTTATTTTCCTATTAAAACAAAATATTAAAATTATCACACCCCCTCTTTATTCCAGATTTACAAATGAGGACGGTCTGGATGCTCCTGCATCAAGATACAATTGAAAATTTTAATCAACTTACTAATGCAGTTGTCTATAATGGGGCTTTTTGGAGGCTTTTCAGATGGGTTTTTCCGGTCAAAATCCGGCAGTAATTTATTGGAATCCCAAGTTTGATAGCTAGTTTCTACACAATCAAAGCATCCCAGGGGTTTTCACGGTGCTGAATCCAAATATGTAGTTAAAATACCATTTTAACTGCAAGAAATCAAGATTTAACCTCAATTTCTTCCGTTGGATTCTATCACCGGAATCTCCAAAAAATCCCATTATAGACATTTAATAACTCAATATCTAAAATTTAATAAAAAAATTATGCTCTAGTTCACGTATTAAATTATATTTATATTTAAAAATTATCACCTTATTCCATATATATACTCATATTGATATTATTTATATATCAACTTATTTATTGATATTATTTATATTATTTATATATCAACTTACACTTTTAACTATATTGATAATATTAATAATATTTTTTATTGTTCCTAAAATATTCCCTCATCATACATTGGATTAATGCGTGCTCACCTGTTAAATTATATTTATATTTAAAAATGATTTCCTTATTTCATATATGTACTTGTATTGATATTATGTATATATCAATCTTTGATAACATTAATAAGATTTTTATACCAATGCTATTCAAAATTATAAAAATAAATAAGTGATTGAGAAATACTCACTTAAAATTATTTAATTAATTTTAAATGTATACTTACAGTGTTAAATGTATAAAATCCCACTGAATGTTCTTATGTATATATCAACCTACTTTGATTATATTTATAATATTAATAACATTTTTATATCAATGTTATTAAAAAATATAAAAATATAAAAACAAATAAGTGCTTGAGAAATATTTGCTTACAATTATTTAATTAATTTAAATGTGTACTTACAATATTAAAGGTATAAAATCTCACAAGTGAATGCATTCCGTGGTTATAATTTTTAGAGATGAGTAAGGTACAATCTTTTTATGTTTCTCATGGTGTGTGTTTAATGCGGAGTTATGATGATTAAGATGTGTTTTTGTTATAGATTTGCATGAAGAAATTTGAATTGAAATTTAAGTCATGCATTAATATCGACAAAATATTATAGATTTATTAATTAAAGGATATTAAATTAGGTTTTTTCAAATTTATAACAAAAATTTGGTTATAAATTTGCATGAGGAAATCTGAATAGAAATTTAAATCATGTATTAGTATCAACAGAATATTATAGATTTATTAATTAAATGATATTAAATTAGATTTCTTCACATTTATAACAAAATTTAAACTCAAACATCGATTTCATATATAAATAAAAAAATTTATAATTTTTAATACGTTTAAATTTATAATTTAAATCACATGGTGATATATAATTAAAAACAGTTATTAATTTTATAAAGTTTAAAATTTATAAAATATTTTAGAAATTTAGAAATAAATATTGAAATTTTTATTATCAAAAATATAAATAAGATATTCTAATTAAAATACCGAAATTAAAATTTAAAATATATTAAAACAAAGTTACATAATAGCCAAAAGCTACATAGTAACTAATTAATGTTGCCCAGCTTAAATATAGTTTAATTAAACTAAAACAAAATGTTGTGTTGTTGAATGTTATTATCAAAAAAATAAAAAATAAAAACTAATAAAATAATGTATTGTTGAATGTCATTATCAAAAATTAAAAAGTACTATTAACTTGTATATGTGTGTGTGTGTGTCATTTTAAATTGAGAATATAGAGGAAATACAATAATTTATGAAAATACAAATAATAGAAAAAAATGAGAAAAGTTAAAAACAAGATATTAGTAACTAATAGAAATGGAAGTTATTAAATAGCTCATAATAAGACCATTGACCACCTTACAAATAAATAAATTTAAATAGTAATAAAAATTAACAAAAAATAAATTCTCAATATTAAATTATGAATAAGTGGCAAATTTTTCTTGGTTAAAAACAAACTAATAGACAATCAAAGCAAAGTTAAATACATACTCAAAGTATAATTATATCGAACAAATTACCAAATAAATAATTTTCAAATATATCTTAAAAACCAAAAAAAATACTGCATTAAAATGTTTATACCAAAATCTCCTTTGACTTGTGAATGAAAGTTCAACCTATGTGTTTAATATGAAAAATGATTCATAAAGTGTCAAAATCAAGTAGATATTTGGATAAATTCATTTCTACCAATTAGAAAACGAGGAGTAGGAAATGGGAATATGGTGTTTTAGGAAGTTTGTAATTAAATTAAGAATAGTAATAAGATATATTATTGTTTTAAGCTTGATTTTTTGAAAAGTTTTCTGACTTATTTTAGGATCTAATTTGTCAAAAATTTGGGAGGGATTCATTGAAATCACAAGTTTGATAGGTGAACTAGTCCGTTGATGCTTCTAATAGTGTTGAATCCATATATGCAGCTAAAAAACTAGTTTAAACAACACAAATAAAAAACAATTTGTCACATTCTGGCTAGAAATCCACAAAATCCACAAGAACTCCAAAAAATACACTTAAAGAATACCCCCTCCATTATTTCATTGCTCCAACAACTATCATACATTAAATCATGCTCCAAATGAAGCTATATAGTGCCAATTTCACCATCACTTTAACAACAAAAGTGATTCTTCGGTGTCTTTGTTATTAATATGTCAACATCTAAAAGCTTCTTTCACTATACTTATTTTTTATCAAGAGTTGAAGGAATGTTTTAATCATTCCAAATGTAAAATTGTCTTCTAATCATCTGATGATTACACATTTAGGGAATATTTTAAA
>APFE030962508.1:1148-22945 GCA_000404065.3 Pinus taeda | reverse complement strand
ATCCAAGAATTGTTCATTTATGTAATGTAAAGGAGGTTGCCCCCTCGAAGAGGCTGAATTCTAAGGCGTTGATCTATCTTTTCTATCTTTTCTTGAGCTGGTTTCATAACAGCTATTGTGCTGCTAAGTGATGGGTGTGATCTCGGTGTAACATGTCTTCACCTCCGCATTACAAAGTGTGCAACGTCTTTGATGGTCTTGGTCTTTCTTGATGGTGCTCATGTATGTGTCCCTTTCGCTTGCTACTCGATGTGCTTCGTACGTTCGTTCGACCATGAGCAAGTCTTCTAGCATGTGCTCCTTCATCCCATTCGTCGTCATGCCATGTTTCATCAATGTACCTGTTCTTGTAATCACTCATGACGAGACGACATCAAATCAAAAAATCTCCTAGTCTAACATGATGCATTGTTTTCCGTTTCAGTGTAGGTGACTAGGAGAGGGACAAGGCACTAAAACTACGTAGAGGACAACTCAGACCGGGATGCGAGGCTCTGGAGCACTATCAAGAAAAATTGTGTATATGTCACTGGGAGGCAGATTTGCGCAATCTAGGAAAACAACGACAACTACGAGGTAGAACCCAACTGGGAGGAAAAATTGCGAGGTTCCTGGGAGGAAGATAAGGTAGGGTGTCGGGAGGAAGTGTTGGGAAATTCTGTGCAATTTTTAAGATGGGGAATGGGCAGGTCATCCGAGGGTCCGGCTGGGAATCTGCGTAGCTTCTCCAAGAAAAACAAAGTGGGCAGTAGGAGGCACTGGCAGAAACTTATGCGCAGTTTCTTAGAGCAAGGTTGGATCAAACTACAGGGAGTTGTTGGTCATAACTGCACATTTTTGTGAGACAATATCGGAGAGGGAGTTGCTGCGCAGTTTCTGGGATGAGTACAAAGAGGGGTAGCAGGGAGGTTGCCAGTCAAAACCACACAATTTTTAGAGGGAGAGCAGGACAAGCCAACAAGGGGGCTTACCAGCCAAATCTGTGCAATTCTCAGAGGGAGAGTAGGGCAAGTCAACAAGGGGGTTTGCCAGCCAACTATGCACAATTCCTTAGAATAGTGTAGTGACAGGCAGTAGAGGTCCATCTCACATGATTACACAGTTTCTACAGATAGTACAGGGTAGGCAGTTGGCAGGACAAGCCAACAAGGGGGCTTACCAGCCAAATCTGTGCAATTCTCAGAGGGAGAGTAGGGCAAGTCAACAAGGGGGTTTGCCAGCCAACTATGCACAATTCCTTAGAATAGTGTAGTGACAGGCAGTAGAGGTCCATCTCACATGATTACACAGTTTCTACAGATAGTACAGGGTAGGCAGTTGGGAAACTTCTGCACAATTTTGGGGAGAATTGCAAGCCTTGATCATAGTGCAGTTCAGGTTTTCCGATAGGCCACAGGGAGGCTTGATGAGTGATGCTGCGGGAAGCGCGAAGTGGATCAGACTCGGGGACAACTTCTGCATAGTTCTGGGAGACAATCAGCTGGCTCACTTCTAGGATTATGTAGTTCAGATTTCCCTAGGGGATAGCCTGAAGCTTTACGCAATATTGGGTAGCAGAGTAGGGTCATTGAGAGCTGAGACAACGCAGTGTAGCTCAGTCGAGGTTTGACTGAAGGAGGGCTATCTGGTCGACATATTTTTAGGAAAAATGGCTAAGTGTGAGAGCAAGTGAACTTGTGCATACATGACATTATGATCACACACTTATCATGACTCGATGACAGGACTCCTCAAACAAACGAGACAAACATGTGCTCAGTGAGACTGCCTTAGAGGTTAAGAGCGACAAGTGTGACACTTGAGATAGATCTTTGAACAAACATGATGACACTTGCGCGACAGTGTGTGCAACTTTGTGCGTGAGTACAGTCGATGTTCATAGAGCGAAAACAACTCATGCACACAAAGGCAAACCTTCAAAATCGCCAGATCAAACTCGCAATCATGACATAACAATCAGCATGCCAAAAGATGACCTGTGGTCGGTCAAGTAAAAAGGGCGTAAAAACTCGACAAGAGCTCATGGAATGAGTCCAAGTGCTTGGAAACATAAGGGAAAAAACTAAGGAAGGCTCTGAAATTTGGATGTAG
The DNA here is from genome assembly GCA_000404065.3 of Pinus taeda. Taxonomy (NCBI): domain Eukaryota; kingdom Viridiplantae; phylum Streptophyta; class Pinopsida; order Pinales; family Pinaceae; genus Pinus; species Pinus taeda. The sequence goes on along the minus strand of APFE030962508.1, from coordinate 20,854 downwards.
GCCAAAATTTTGGAGGGTGTTGTAGCTGCTACAACAATTGGCGACACATTGGTTGAATACCAGCTTCTCTGTTTCAGTTCATTTTCAGCACATGGCCTTAGCCTTTCAAGGAGTATTGATTCATTGTGAATGTTAGTTTGGCTTCCCCACTTACCCCATGGACAGACATGGTTCACCTTGTACCAACTTAGTCAAACACAACAAAATTTTCAGCTAGATCATAGTATTTCAAATCGGGAAGGATAGTTTGGCTCGCGAGCTTAAGATTTTCAGAGTATAAGTTTTCATCTCTGTTGTTGCTCCGCTGGAAGCAAGCCTGGACAGTACCTTGATGAAGTCATGCATGAACACAAGCATTGCTCCACTGCCAATGAGCCTGGTCAGTACCCCGGTGGAGTTGCTTACTTCACCTCTCTTCGTAGGAAGCCTTTCTCTTCTTTTGCCTCTGTATTTTTTTTTTTTGAAAGAGGACTGTGCATAAGCACATATTTATTTTGGGTGGAAGAGGGATCCTGAATTATTGAGAGCATAAGAGGTTGTTCCTTTAAAGAAGCATGCAAGACCTCTGATTTATGTTTGCTCGTTTAGATTTTTCCCCTTCTTTGTTTCGACTAGTTGGATAAGCTTGAACACACAGAGAAGAAGACTAAGTACTGGAATGGGGTTTCCCACTTTGGACACAGGTTCATGGTTTGACTAGATCTTCCCTTACAGACGGATCATATTTTCCGTCTAGGCTTTATCGGAAAAAAGTTACAACCAAGCACAGAGAAGACGGACACAGGACTGGCCAAGTGCTGCAATGTCACAAGACTCTTCGACTTTAGCCACATACTTATTCAAAAGCCAGAACACATTATATTATAACACTTATTTGAAAAATGGAAATGAAAAGACATAAAAGAAAAGTGAAGCAAAGTGAAAACAACAAAGTAAAACAACAAAGCAAACAATGAAAAGACTATGTACACAGGGCGGTGTGTGTCCCTAGATCATTGAAAATAACATTCTAAATCTTGGCCATTGACAGGAAGGTTGTCGATCCTCCCATTAAGTGATTATAAATGATATGTGTGTTGGCCAAGTTTTTTTTAGACCGTAAAAGGACCAATCCAAAGGGTCTGGAACTTAATGTGTTTGCCTTTGTCTTCATGGGGTTTATCCCACTTCAAGCCTAAGTGCTAGTGTTCCTTGCAAACTTTTGATCGAACCATCTCTTGATACGGTTTTGGTGGAGTGATTTTTTTTTCTTTTGCTTTCATTCATTCTTCCTGTAACTTGTGTAATGTGTCCATCCTACGTTGAACCAATAGACACGACTTGCCTTCAGATTCTTGGGATAACTAGAGAGCAAGCAAGTATATATTTGGCGGAAGGATGGCTTCTTTTTTGTATACAAGGAAGTATGAAGATGTGTTTAGAGTGGGCTTGGGTGTAACTCGGTCAGCCCAAAGTGCATTCACCAAATTGGAATGCCAATTTCGTTGCTCAGAGTAAATGGTCTTTTTTATGATGTGAATGAGATTCTTGTTTGTAGATTCGGCAAGACCATTTCCCTGCGATTAGTAGTTAGCTGAATGTTTAAGCACAATACCATATTGCAATGCAAAATCATAAAGTTTCAATCAAGAGAAGTAAGTTGCATTGTCAAAAACAAGTGATACAGGAATGCCAAACCTCTAAATGATGTTCTGTTGAAGGAAGATGATGACTTCCTGGTTGTTCACCTGTTTGAGTGGAACTGTTTCTGATCACCCGCGTGACGTAATATGTAGCAGTCAGGATGTAGTGGTGCTACTTTGATGAATGTGGGAAGATTTCCCCAATGTCATCTAAACCCCACTACTGGAATGGTACATCCACCGCAACATGCTGCAATGGAGCTACTGACCTTCGAGTTCTGTCGGCGCATCGTTGACAGACCGAGCACTTGCGGGCATAAGCACGTGCATCTTTAAAAAATGTGGGCCAATATAAATTGGCTCTCATGACTTCATGTGCAGTTGTGTTACTCGTGAAGTGACCCACGGCTGGTCTTTCATGCAGATCACGTAACACTCTCTCTGAATCTTGTGCCTCCATGCACCTGAGCAAAGTTCCATTGTTGTGCTTTTTGTAAAGAACTTCATGCACCAACTGGTAAGGTAAGGCTTTGATTCTAAGTTCCCTCTTCTATTGCATGGAAAAGTGAGAGGGCATGGTGTCGTGCTCAAGGTATTGATGCACTTCTTCGTACCAAGAGTTTTCATGAGAAGTGGGTGGTGCTCTCTCTACATTGTACATGTCGATTTCTTGCTCCCAACCGGTGAGCTCTTCTTCTTCCTCTTGAGCATGTACCACTTCCACTGCTAGTTTGAAAATACCATGACCTTTGATAGTATAAACTGGATTGATGTCATGATCATGCTCTTGTAGTCCTGTCATCTAGTTCACACGTATTTCACCTAGCTCTTGTTGAACAAGCAACGATCCGACTGCTAGGTGTGGCACAAAGGCTATGCAATGATTTTTCAGTAGGTAGGGTCTGAAATGTTTCACCACCTTGTATACAACATATGTTTTTTTATCCACAACGAGATAGTTGATTTCAGGTCCCTGCATGCTTGCGCTCATGAAGGAGATGGGACATTTTTTGTTCGACTCATCCTTTTGAGTGAGCATTGCGACGAGTGAATAGGCGGAAGCGAAAGTATAAAACAAGAAATATTTGTTGAAATCTGGGTTGTAAAATGCAAGTTCTTCTGCTATTACCTTCTTGATATGGGTAAACATGACCTTTTCCTTCTTCCCCTAGTTTTACACTGCGTCCTTCTTGATCATGTCTTGGATAAGTTTAAAAATCTGGGCATAATCTAAGATGAACTTCCAGAGGAAGTTGATCTTCCCCAAGAAGGACTACATAACTTTTTTGTTGACTGGGTGAGGAATCTACGTGATAGTCCAAACTCAGTCCAGATCAACCTTGATCCCACTCTTGGCAATGATATTCCCAAGGAGGTTCCCCTCAGACACTGCAAATACTCTCTTCTTGGGATTCAAGGATATATCGTACTTTCGACGTCACTCAAATATCTTCTTAAGATGGCACAGGTGGTCCGACCATTTTCTGGAGGTCTGACCATTTTCTGGAAAATACTGTCACATCATCAAGGTAAACCACCACGCTTTGTCTGATGAGCCCATAGAAGGTGATGTCGATAATACGCCAAAAAGTTGTGCCTGCGTTTACCAGCGCAAATGGAATTCTTAGATAAGCGAACGTACCCCACTTGGTACGAAATATAGTTTTAAGTCTATCAAGTTTTGCTACCAGAACCTGGTTGTATCCGGATTAACCGTCAATCAGAGAAAGGATTTTTACTCTAGATACTGTTAGCAAGATGTGATCCATAGACGACACAAGGTAATTGCCTTTGTCTGAGGTCCGATTTAGATTTCAGAAATCTACGCACAGGTGGATATCCCTAGACTTCTTCCTGACAGGAACTAAGTTCGAAACCCAAGTAGAATTACAAACGTTATAAATTATCCAAGCATCCAACAACTTAGTCGATTCATTCTATATGAGGGGTTCAAGTGACAGATGAAATTATCTGAGCTTCTGCTGAAATAGCTTGAACACTTCTCTGATCGGAATGATGTGTTGGATTAGTCACGTGCCATATGTTTTCAAGTCAATAAATTTCCACGTGAATACATCACGGTACTATCTGAACGGGCAGACAAAGGCTTGTCGCTCTTCTAGTGTGCAACACATACCGAGATTCACGAACTTCAGATCTCTATCTGTTCCTAAGTTAATATGTTCGTGCATCGGTGTGGAACTATGGGTTTTAGTGTTCCTGGGCCCTTTGAAGTGGTTCTGCAAGTCATATAGCTTCTCGAGTGAAACCACACCCTTGGGGATGAGGTTACCTTTACTATCATCAACTGTCTTGTAGAGACTACTCGTGCACGTATTCATCTATCACTGCATCCTTGAAGATGTCAACGTTGGCCATGAAATGCAATATATGTTCATCATCATCAAAAACACACAAATTAGTGATGTTGTTAGGGATAAATGGATTATACAAAATTTCAATAGTAAATATATCTCTAAGCGGTGCATCCTAGCAATTGCATTTTCTAGAGCATTTGCAGCTGCATTGCGCATTCCTAGTACAAATATGATATTAAAAGCTTTGAAATTAGAGATAAGCCACCATACCTCTTGTTGGTAACTCTTAAGACAAGGTGAGACATAGTGTATGTGTTATGTGCCTGCCATACTATAGTCTCTGAATCACCTACCACTTTCAGCATAACAACGTTGAGGCTGAGGGCTTTCTGTAAACCCAAGATGAGTGCTTCATATCCGATAGTATTGTTCGTGCAATAGAACTCCAAGCGGTTTGAGACTAAGTGTTTCCTTTGCCTTGGGTCAATCAAAACACACCCGGCTCTAGAGCCATATTTTGTTTTGGATCTGTCGAAAAACAAGGTCCACAAGTCATCTGTACAAGGACCGCTTGCCACATTAGTATTGCTAAAACTATTGCTACTATTGTTAGAATGGACTGTACAAGTTTCATTTCCACCAGTTGGGCAAGGAAGGAGACCCAACTATGTATCTGGTGGGGTGGGTCTCGACCATGCAAGATAACACCCCAACTACATTTCTAGAAAGAAATTTCTGAACATAAGTTTTGCAAAAGACAATGGTTCATTCTGACAATTCAAGGGAGTAACATTGTGTTTCATATATCTCTTCGACAAAACCCAAATCTCGTTGTTTGTTCCCTGGTACAGAAGCCATAAGTGTGACCAATCTGTAACAAAATATCCTTGCAACTTACTGGTCCAGTTTCTACTGAACAATAAGCCATATGCTTCTAGGATGTCCACGATCACAATGTTAATGCATTGGTGAACTCGTCCGTCAGACAATAACGAGATGATCACATCCTAGAGTTCACCAATGGCTGGGACACATGATCGGTCAAGTTGGATGATCTGCGCAATTGTACTGCTCCATTGCGCATTGATCTACTTAGCAATGGAGAGTGGCATGACATTGATTGATGCACTAGAGTCAACCAAACAGTTGTGGACATTAAAGTTGAATATTTCAAATGATAACAAAAATGGTGGGCAAAGAGAGTTCGCTTCTTCCATGTGAAGCACGTTGAGTATAGATGGAAGTGATTCGAGATACTTGCTTGGTCCCTTGCTGGAAGAGGCAACATTGCCTGTGGAGGTTTTCCCCAGTGCGCACAAAAGAATATCCTGCTGACCCGTGAATTTGGTAAGCTCGTACAGAGAAATGTTTGCATAGGTCTTCTTCATATCTTCAACAATATTGTAATCCAAAGAGAGAAGACTCACCGAGTTGTCTAGGGAAAGAATTGTGTTTGCACTGTCCGGTGGAGTGTTTTGGAGTTTGTTGCTCATGGACATATCTTTCACTGTAGCTGTCTTCCTAGACTTGCTTTGTGTTTTCTGTGTTAAAGATGCCAGTGGATCAACTGTTCTGAGCAGTTGTTTAAAATTTTATTTCGGTATCTCAATCACATCAGGAGCCCATTCTCGGTGGTTGTTTTCTTGCCCATATCTTGGAGCTTCATCAGATGCAACATCATCTTCTCCATCTTCATCTTTCGGCTAAACCTACTCACTGTTTTTAAAATGATCATTCAACCTTGAAGCCAATATGCCCATAAATCGGTTCCATTCTGGACAAGACTTCTCTGAATGTTGTTCTTCATGGATTGCACAAAAGTTATCCTTTGAAAAGTGGTCCACTTGGAACACAACATTGGAGCTCTACACAGATTTAACCGGGTGACTACTGCTACTACTTGATGTCACATTCTTCCTCTGCACCAATCTGGGAGGTCTACTGCTCAATGTTGTCTTGGTTGTCTATTGCTTGAGTTCTACTACTTCGGTTGTCAAGGACTTGAGGAGACGAGTAAGGATCTCGATTCCAGTTGTTTCTTTTTTCCTTTACCTTACTCATAGCAGTTTGAGACCTCCTGCCAGTGTATTTGGAGTCTGTGCTGGTTCATCATCTACAATGACTCCAATCGTGCGCAGGGCTTTCTCCACATCAATTGCTTCTTGGCAATTTTCTAGAAGTGTTGGCTTGACGAACTGCACAATAATGGTCAACAATGCAGACGTGTAGTAGTTGAATATGATGGAGTCATGAGGTTTAATGTCTACAGTGAACTTGTTCAAGATATGGTTAAACCTCTGGTTAAAATCTTTTACTTTTTCTTTCTTCTCGATCTTGAGACTACCCAACTCTTTTAACAACATGGTGGGAGTTTTGTCCTCAGCAAATTTCTCAAGGAAAATTCTCTTGAACATCCCCCAGTTCTAAATGGAGTTGACAGGAAGGCTATGGTACCATACAACTGCTCTACCATCCAAGGTACATGGAAACAATCTACATGTAACATCTTCATAACGTACCTCGAGTGTCTACATATGTAGGTAGAACATGTCTAGATGGTCTTCTGCCTTCATTACTCTATTAGGGTCATACTTAGTTAACAACTTCTCCGCGTGTTATGGCATGTTGTGAAAGGCACCCTGGAGCGCCAATGGGCCCTGTGTCATCCATTCCAGATTTTGATCAACCATATTGTCCTCTTCTTCATCCTCCTCTTCTTATGAATCTGACGGTTCAACCTCCAAATCTGTTGGTTCGTCTCTGCCTCTGCCTCCTCCATTGCCTCCGCCAGAACCTGAGCCCAAAAGTACGTTGTTAACTTCTTCTCCTTCTAAGAAAATAGGAGGTTCCTCTTCATTCTCAACAACTTCTGCCAACTCTTTAAGAGTGGCGAGGATTACTTCTGCAACATACGAGACTACCACTCCTATGGGTGTAGTCTTTTGCTTCCTTTACGAAAAAGGAAGATTGTGTACACCTGGAATTAGTCCAACAGCTTTGGAAAACTGAAGGGTGATGGGACGGACAACACGAAGGTGATGATATGAAATTTCTTGTTCGGGTTTCGGAGGTCAGGCTTGGAGTCAAGATTAGATCATTTGGAGGAGGACAGAGTGATGCTTGATATTTCTAGTGAGGGCACAAGGGTGGCACCTATAATCCAAGAGTGTATCTAAGAAGATTTGTCTTGATATAAACAAGTTAAGGAGGAGATTGGTTCAACGAAGGGAATCTTAAGAGGAGGTTAGCCTTGTGACCTAGAGTTGGATCATTTTTTTGAAGAGGCAAAAGACATGATTGGTTCACATCCACCATTGTTGAGCTATCTTACAAAGATGTATGGAGGTGTACTTCTAGGAGGAAAAATGGGGATTGGAGATGGAGGTGGTGGTCACCATGACTACCACACCTCACCTTCACATTGAGTTGTGAGGAATATTGGCTTGCTTTTATAGGGGATGGTGAGTCATATTATTGGGTGCCTTTAGGGTACCATATACATGGGTACACTAGATGATGATGGGGTTTCTTTGATAATTTGAGGTTCTAGGATATTACAATTGTTTGGGTGACATGATTTCTTGTGGAGCTTGTTGAAATGATTAGATTAACTACTTGATTAGCTAGGAGCCACAAGGGGATCCAGCACGTGGAGGATATGCAAGAGTTATTTTGGTAGAGGTAGTACAATACTTAATCTAGAGGTGTGATAGTTCATGATGCAAGACTTTAATTTGTAACTTGGGGAATTATAAATTGGAGCATTGCTAAGGTTGGAAATTATTTTGAGTTGTGGACGATGTCAAGTTGTCAAGGCAAGCACACACATAACCCAAGAGGTGCAGGCACAATGAATCACCATTACAAGAAATGAGACATTACTTGCAACATTTTTAGGAAATTTGGGGTTTCCATGAGGGCTTGGTGGCTTAAGCGCATGATAGGCAACCGAGAAATGAAATGAAATGATATTTTAACGTCCAAGAGACTAAAAATAGTCCATGGGACCACTGGTCTCCCTATGTTTCTCCTTTTTCAATTAAATCCTATCTTATTCAAATTGACAATGAACTGGCCCAGAATTTTAACAATCCCCTAATTGAAAAGACAATGCCAAGGAACCAATGCTAAAATATTCCCATAACTGCCCTTAATGTCTTTGAAAGCATCACATTCCAAAATGAAATGTTTTTCCAATTCCACTGCCCCATACGTGCATTATGTACACACCCATTCTTCTCACGCTTCTTTAGGTATTTTCCACTGTCTTGTTTCACACCAAAGTTAATGCTTTCTCTGTTTCTTTTTATTAGAGAAAATCATTATTTTGGTCTTGCTATTATTTACTTGCATCCCACTGCTCTACAAAACTGCTCAAGGGCATATAAGTGCATATGCAATCCATTGGACGATTTAGCAATCAATATTAGGTCATCAACAGATAAAATAAGCTTTATCACAAACTCCCCCAATCGAACACCATCTCCAACTTGTATATTTAGCCACTCTTCTAGTTTATCAATACATAAACCAAAAAGGTATGGGATAATGGTCAACCTTGCTTGACTCCAATGTCACTTCTAAAGCTCTCTGAAATGTGTGTTGAAGTCCAAATTTTGACTTTCACCTCTTCATAGAGCCTATGGACAACGACTCTATAATTCAAAGGAATTTCAAGTTCTTCCATTCTACGCCTTAACTTATCTCTAGGGACTGTGTCAAATTCCTTTTTGAAATAAAAAAAGCAACAAAATACTTCTTTTTTGTCTCCCCAATCCCCTTTCAATAATGTGTCTCAACGTTATACCATGTGTGACATACCCCCTCACCTTAACAAGGTAAAAGAGTCATTACTGATGAATCCGGTCCCCATTGTTCGGTCATGGAAACAGGATTAGGAGTGTACACCCTCGGTTTCTCTCTCTCTCTCTCTCTCTCTCTTTTGCACACTGGGAATGATGGTTACCAATCTCACGCTACCATGCGACAGTTCACCATGGGCTCGTCCAATCAACAAGTGAGCAGATGGTCAAAAGACACGCATTTCCCACTTCACCACATCTTCTCACATCCTGACTCTCAACCTATGACCTAGTTAGGGTTGGCATGACAACTTCACATCTATCCACCAACATACACCCCAACATCCTGACCTCCACCTAGTTGGGGTTGGCTCATCACAGAGCTCAAAATTTGGCATCCTTCTGACCGCCCAACACCTGAACTTCAACCTAGTCAGGTCGGCACATCAACCACACATTCGTCCCTCAACACACGGTCCAACCTCACGATCTTCGACTAAGTCAGTGTCGACACCGCTTTACTTATGTTACCATCAAAACATTGTTTCCGTCCTTCAACCTCTGGGCTATCTGCCTGGCTGGGTGGACCCCGCATATAGTCCACGTCAGATGTCCAGTCGTGCAAGAGGAGAATCTGACTACTCCAATCAGAAGCTTTCGTGCTTGCGATTCCGAACTATAAGAGGATAAGCCTTATCCGATCCTTTTCCTTAAGTTCAGGGTTTCATCCCTTTACGCCATAATGAACATCCTTCCCTTATCATTGGATGATGCCTCGGTCAAGGGACTTCGACTCTATACCATGTAAGGCCTTCGATATTAATCTTTACACCCTTCCCATAAACTAGATCTACCATCACACAAACTTCTTCAAGCTGGTTCTTTCAATTGTGACTTGGTCTAAAGGGTCTCTTTGGCCTCTAGACCCACTTCAAGACCTCACCACTATGTCAAAGTCAAGTTAAGACGTTCCACGTCATTACCCCTTCTAAGCTTGGGTGATAGCTACATTGAGGGGTTCCTAACCCGCGAGCCTTCCCTACCTTGGCGTAGGGAATTCCTTGCATAACGGCGTAGGCGCTCCTTCATCCAATTTCTACTAGAAACCTAATGCGAGCTTTCGAGAGGCTTCCACCTCTCCTGCTACACACCAATTGTTCCATAGTTCACACTAAATATTTAAGCAACTGCTTAGTACTGCTTGTGGGTTTCCAGGGAATATGGCTATTGGCAGGGACCTGTAGTCCTTATCGCAAAAATACCTGTGGTGGGAATGGAGGCCTCTGCACCAGTAAGGCTGAAGACTATGGAAGTACGACAATTGAGCACGATCGGTCCAAGGAATTCTCCCTCGAACATAAATGTACTGCTTGCCTCTCGGCACAACAACTTGTAAACAGATACCCTGATGTATACATTAACCGACTCTAGCCAAAAAAGGGTCTTTCTTATAAACTGTATATTAATACAAGGGGTCTTAGAACCCACTTCTTTTAATTGTTCATGGTTTGGGCCTAAAATATATCATTGATTTCATTAAGTTTAGTTACTGAATTATTACTGGCACAATTAAGCATTTCATTCAAAGTGAGAGTCTACCTCTACTCTATAGCTTAGGCAAAATTGTTATGGGGTTCTTTTCCACTCTGAACTTTAGATACGTTGTGATTACCATTATTTAGGATGTTAACTTATTTACTTTTACATGTAAGCACAACACACATGTACACATGCATATTCATAGACACAATCAACATAAAATTCAGGGAAATATCCCTTCACAATTGCATCATAGGTATATACACAACATCACATATTGTAGTCCCTGTTTATCCATATCTATTACAAATGACATTGCAACATAACCCATTAATTGTAAATAGTAATCACACAATAATTATCTTTTCATCTATAGGGAAACTGAGTATGGGACTATGACTCTTCACCCAACCATAGACAACTGCAACTACAACTACTTGCAATTGTCACCCTCGAGCTAGATTTTAGAGTTTGGGGGGGAATTATTGCTGCTAGGACCACACACTAGTTGCAACATATGCCAGGGACTCTAGAGAAACTCCTGCCTCAATCGCCATTGTTGCTTATTTCTTTATTGTCTGCATGGGGAGTCCATAGGTGCCCAACCTCACCCCCTCATGCACATACAATGTTTCACCGCCTCTTAGGGAGTCCAAAAACCATTGTATCGGTTAGGGAAGTAACCAAGAACCGTGATTCAAGCTTGTCTCTATCTCGGCTTCAAGATGGTCTCTTCCCAAGCTGTGATAGGGCTCCAGAGTAGCTAGCTCAACCCATAACCTCTAGGGAATCCTAAGTTGTTACAAGGCTCTAGAGATTTCATTCCACCTACAGCCTCTAGGGACCCAAGCTGTTATAGGGCTCCAAATACCTCTTGTCTCAACCCATGACCTCTAGGGACCCAAGCTATTACAGGGTTCCAGGAATCTTATCTCAATCCATGGCCTCCAGGGAACCTAAGTTGTTATAGGGCTCCAGAGACTAGCACTCAACCTACAACCTCCAGGGACAGAGAACCGATCCCCTTCTCTTCTCTTCTCTTCGTCGTTGCTTAATGAAGCTGCAACTAGAGGTTTGTATCTCACCCTTGCTTTGTCCTGCTCCCTAAAGTAGGGGTTTCCTCTCTGTTCCTATTCTCACCCTTTTTCCTCTTAGAGCTCTTGTTTTCTCTCTCCCTCTGTGAATAATATTTTCTAGGAATTCGAGTCTCTCCCTCTCTATCTATTCTCCTAAACGTTATCCCCCTCCAAATAATTCTCTCTGCAAATAATTCCCCCTCCTTTTTCTTGGGCAACATTTTTGCCCCATCCTTTATTATTGTGTCCTTGTTGTTGCATCCCTTCATAAATTCTGTCCTCTTTTGCTTGCTATATTTTTTGCAAGCAAGCATGGGCCTGAGTACTTTTTCCTCAACCCATTTAATTTCAAGAGCCAATCCCTTTATTTCATGCACCAACCAACCTATAATGGTTGTCCTAAAGTTTAGGTTTCTTTTTTGCACAAGAAACCATAACAACTCAAGCAATAATTCTCCATCCCTAGCTCTGGAATATACGTCCCATGACTCAATCCCCCCCTTTTTTTTTGTTATTTTAATCATTGCATAATATTTATGTCCTTTTTACAATGTGGCTCATACCAAAACCTTGGGTGAGGTTGTCACAATTCCCTCCCCCTTGAGGGAACGCCACCCTCGGTGTTTATTTACACTTATACAATGCCAAGAATTAAAGTGGTACATATACTGTTCCATGGACCTTTATACACACAGTTCTATACAATATTTACAATTAACACACTCATTTCAATCATCAAACAAGAAAAGATAATTAGCTTTCATGGCATCGACCATTTCCTACATGGCCTTCTCTGGCCCAAAGCGCTTATGTTGCACCTTGAATTTCTCTATGACTCAATTTCGGAGCATGATATTCCTCTGGTCCTGAATACATGTTGGTTCTGGTTGGAACTATTGTTGGACCTCAAAATTACTCTCTCTTTGACAACTTTTCTCACTTCTTTCTCTTTTTTTTAATGAAAGATAGATCCCCATCACCGATAAATGATATATTTTGTCTCAAGGAAGACATTAAATGATTGACATGTTATACTTTTATGTTTTTTCTATTTGAAATAAGTTTTTGCAAATTAGCTACGGAACGTAGCCCATTTTGTAGCTAACCATGTGTTCCATAGCTACTTCCATGGTTGAACAGGTTACCGCTGTCAAACGAGGAAACCAGCCACATGGGCATCTCTGGAATGGTCACGACATGGATCCTATTCTAGTCACCCAGCCCAGATCGACAAAAAAGCCAGCTCAAGACCACAGTCAAAGGTGGAGTCAAATGAAGAAACCCGAGAGAAATAGGACTCTGTGTCCACTCTTCGTGGCTAATTAATAAATCCGACAGTTTTGTTGTAGCATTAACTCGAACCAGCCACCGGTGATAACAGCTTCATGCAACCATCTTGCTGACTTAAAGTCACCTGTAGTTGATCAACCCTTTACGTAGATCTGTTGTAATATGTGGAGACCACTTGTAGCTAAATTCTCTCAAAAGGCAATTAGGAATGTTTCTTTAAATATCAGTTGTAGAGAATTGAGAAAGAGTTCGAATTTTTGTATGTATTAAGCTCAGACTTACAACTCTGTAATTTTGGAACTTATTTTCCTGTTAATAATATGAAGCCGTGTTTGACTAAGTGATCATTTGAAAGAGTACCTTTAGCTAGTTAGCAGCTCAACTCAATTAGTTGCAAAGGGCCCCTGCACTAAAGGAGGTTTTTCTTTTGTTATTTTGTTTGCTGTTCAGTTTAGTTTCATTATTTATTTTTAGTAGTATTTGTAGTTTAGGTTGATTTCTTGTAGTTTGTTTTATTTTAATTCTGTTCAGTAGCATAATGTTAGAATTCGATGGTACAGTCTTGTTTCTCCTATCTATTTCATAAATGAAACTTGTTTTGTTTTAACAAGGTAAGGTGGAAAAGTAATAAGGATGCATTGTTGATTAGTTTACTTATTGTTTGTTTCTTCTGTTATTTATTTCCTAGTTCAGATTGCTAATGCACTGTGTGGATAAATGTTTTTGGTCACCATTTCAAGCTGATATCCATCCTAAACTAAATGGTTAAAAATTTATTTCACATAAGGATTGTAATCGATTAGTTACTCTTTGCATATTTGATTTAGTTCTCTAAACTATAAAATACAGTAAGTTGCTTGTTTGCCATCTCAAGAAAGTTATCTTTCAAAATTGAAGGCTTGGACAACTAAAAGTGCTTTAGCTAGTTTTCATTCTCTGTAATTATTTCAACTTGCCTTACAACTTCACCTTTTAATTTTTGACTTAGGATTAAATGACAAGATAGGATAGATGCTCTGTTTTTGCTTCCTTTAACTTAGATTGATTAGTTCACCTTTAGGAAATTTAGACTCAGTTTCTCATAATTTAGACTGTACATCATTAGAAATCAAGGAAACCCCCAAAACAAAACAATATAAAAATACAAAACAATGAAGTAAGAAGGGTAAACTAGCACATACAACGCACTACACTTCATCAGCTTACAAGCCTCGGTTGATAATTTATGCAAAGCAACTTAGGAAACTATATTGAATAAACATTTTGGCGCCATTTCCAGGGAAGTGTAACTAGGTAACTTTATCTCTTACAAAAAAAAAAGAAAAAAAAAAGAAAAAAAAAAGAGACTCTAGGGGTAGATTTATAGCTAGAGGTAGGATTTCAATTCCTACAACACCACCTACTCCACCAAGGACAAGAAAAGATACACCTACATCCCAAACTCATAGTCCCAGCCATAGAACTTCTAAAATTCTAGGGGCATAAATCTAATCAAAAGAATCTCCTACTTCATATACCAAGTCAGTCCTAGAGGAGAAAAATATTGAATCTCGAACAGCAGCAGTAGCCTTTTTCACCTCCACATGGGAACACATTTTAGTTGAAGAATTAGGAATACCTAGTGAGGAAGAAGAAGTAGAACCTCTCTCCCATATCCCATTAATAGAAGAAAAAGAGGAGGAGAAAGTAACCTTGTAGGTTGAAACCTATACTGACCCTGAAGAAACTATAATGGCAGAAGAAGGAGAAGATGGAGAATTCACATTGTTTGGAGGAGGGGCTATAGGAAGAGGTAGAGGACATAATGGAGGAGGCAGAGGAAATAGGGAAATAGATAATTCTTTTGGATTCCCTATAGTGGATGAAGAAACAAATGCCACAATGAAAAATATCTCACCTTCTATCCTCCCAAACTTCCATGGGTTAAAAAGTGAGGATCCCGAGACATTTTTATTTGAGTTTGAAGTCTTGTGTAGAACCTATGATTATCTAGAAGACTCTTAAAAACATAAGTTGTTCCCTTCAACATTGAAAGGAGCTGCTTTGAAGTGGTTCATGGGGTTAGTCACTCCATCCATTAGAACATGGAATGACATGAAGAAAGTATTTTTGGATAGGTATTTGGATTATTGCATGCCTACCGATCACAAAGATGAAGTGTTCAAAATGATGCAAAGAGAGGATGAAAACTTAGTGGATTTGATTGAGAGATTCAACTATAATTTGAAAAGAGCAAAGATGGACAATTTAGATGAAGATACCTTAAAAGCTCTTTTATTAAAAGCCATTAGAGATAAGTGGATAGATATACTTAACATGATTGGGAAGGGAGACATCTCTCAACTCCCATTAAGTGATATACGCGAATTATGTGTTCATCTCTCAAGAGGGAAATCCAAAATTGGGAAAGGTCCAAGAGATCCTTCCCTTGTTAGAGTAAATAAGTCTGCAACTTGATCAGTGAGTAGGGTAGAAATTGGTAATATGCTTGATGAATTCAAAACAGATTTCCTAGGGAGTCTTAGTGAGCAAATAGACACCCTTAAGTTGCAAAATAAGAAGAAAACAGAGGCTGATGCTTTTGCTATTTTCTGTCCAAAATGTAGAAAAAAACATGCTCTAAGAGAATGCCCTTTAGATGCAAAAATTATAGAAAATTGTATGATTTGCTCAGAGGATCATGAAACCAAGGGTTGTCCTTCAATTCCAGGTCTTAAGGCTGTTTTTCAAGAAAAAAAAGTTTCAAATTCAGCAGAACCTCTTTGCTTTGTATCTAGAAAACTTTGGCAGGGGCCACAAAACCATGGATTTAACAATCAAATGTATCTTTAGTCCCCACCAAATTGGAATTCTTTGCAGCAACCTTGGCCTCAACCTCAATCTTAATCTTAACCTTAGCCTCAACCTCAATCTCAATTTCAACCGTGGGCACAAGGAGTACAAAATCCTTATGGGAGATTTTCTCAATATTACCAATATCCTCCATCATATCAAAATTATCATCCCCCACACATTTCACAACAAAATAAACAACCACAACTTCAAAATTAGAACCCTCAACTTTCATTACCATTTCCACAACAAAATCCACAACAAAACCAAAGTTCTCAACTCTTACTGCCATTTCAGCAGAGACCAAATCAGCTACCTGCCCAACCTTTACCAAACCCCAACAATAAAAATCCTTAGAATACTTACATGGTGGAAGGACCACAATTTCCAACTTATATGATCACTCCTCTAGATCTTAATTATGTTCAAATGAGATCTGGTAGGATATTAGAAAATGAAAAACCTTCTGTAATTATTCAGGAACAAGACAATTCTGAGGAAGATTCTCTACAATCCAATAAAAGTTTTGAGGGAACATCTCTCCAAAACCAAAATACTGAAAATGAAAAACAGAAAGAACTAGTGAACTCGAATCCTATCATTGAGTAGCCAGTATCTACTTCTACACCTCCTTTTCCCAAAAGACTACAAGTTGATAGAGGAGTAGAAAAGTAGATCATGTTGCCCAATTATGATTTTCTAGATGAATTGAAAAATTTATGTATCAAAATTCCTTTGTTACAAGCCATTAAGGAGATTCTAATTCTAGCTAAAACAATAAAGGAGTTGAGCATAAAGAAACCAGGAAGAAAATCAAAAGAAACAAAAAGAATTCACCTGGTGGGAAAAATAGTAGATATAATGATGGGAAAAATTGCCATACAAAAATATGTAGATCGAGGAAGTCCAATTGTGAAAACACATATCAATGGAGTTGAAATTCCAAATACATTGATTGATTTAGGGGTAGCAATAAACATCATGAGCAAACAAACCATGGAACAACTCAAGCTTCCTAATCTTCTTTACACACCTACATTACTACAATTAGTAGACAGATCTGTAATCAAACCAGATGGAGTGTTAGAAGATATTTTAGTATCCTTAGATTCTTGGGAATATCCTATTGATTTTATGATTTTAACCCCCAAGAAAAATCTAGAAGGACATCCACTCATATTAGGAAGACCTTGGCTGGCCACAACTGATGCTTTCATTAGCTGTAGATCCGATGATATGCATATTTCTAATGGGAATTCAACAAAGAAATTCAATCTATATCCTCCAGCAAGAACAATCACAGAAATAGATGACAAAGAATGGATTGACGATGAAAATGAAATTCAACCTCTCTTTACTATTTCAGATATTAGTGAAGATAGCCAAATCTTAAATACAATGGAAAATTTTGAATCATCTCAAGAATATGAACATGATCAATTTCAAGAAAAATCCAATATTGAATATTTGTCATCTGGGTAGATGTCTCCTTATTATATGGAAGAATTTGGTAGCTCTACAATTGAAATCTTTCCAGGGAGAACATTGAACATAAACAATAACTTGGAGAAATTATAACAGGAAAAGCTAACCAAGACATTACAACAACATTCTGCTGCATATGCATGGGAATACACTGACATGAAAGGAATTAGTCCTAAGACTTGTATTCATCACATCTACATTGAGGAAAATTGCAGACCTATCAGACAACCTCAGAGAAGAATGAATCTAATCTTAGGGAAATTGTGAAAGAAGAGCTGCAAAAACTGTTGAATGTAAACTTCATTTACCCAATTTCAGACAACTAATGGGTTTCCCCTTTAGTGATTGTGCCTAAAGAGAACGGTAAATGGAGGGTGTGCATTGATTACCGAGAATTGAATAAAGCTACCCTTAAAGGTCATTTTCTTTTCCCTTTATAGATCAAGTGTTAGATACATTAGCAGGTAAGAAGTATTTCTAATTCTTGGATGGTTTTAGTGGTTATAATCAGATTCAGGTGGCACCTGAAGATCAAGATAAAACCACATTTACTTGTCCATGAGGAACTGATGCCTACCGAGTACTTCCTTTTGGGTTATGTAATGGACCTGCAACATTCCAAAGAGTAGTACTATGAATTTTTTTTGATCTAATACATGATTGCGTAGAGGTATATATGGATGATTTTACAGTCTATGGGAATACATTTGAAGAAGCTTTGGAAAATTTGGAAAGAGTAGTTAAAATATGTAAGGAAGCAAACCTTTCACTAAGCCATGAAAAATGTTTTATGATGTTTATAGAACGCATTGTTTTAGGACATCACATTTTAGGAGATGGGATTAAAGTTGATAAATCTAAGGTTGAAGTGATCTCTAAATTATCAATTCCAAATTTCCAAAAGGATGTTTGAAGTTTTCTAGGATTCACAGGATATTATAGACGATTTATAGAAAATTTCACTAAAATAACATTCCCACTCTTCAAATTACTCACCAAGGATGAATTCAATTGGAATCTTGACTGCTAGTTACCATTTGAGACTTTAAAAACAAAAGTTTCTGAAGCACCCATCTTGAGAGGTCCAAATTGGAAACTACCTTTTCACATTTCAACAGATGCTTCAGATACAGCTTTGGGAGCTATATTAGAACAAAAAGACTTGATTCCCTATGCCATCTACTATACAAGTAAGAATTTGACTCCCACTGAGTTGAACTATACTGTATCTGAAAAGGAATTTTTAGTTATTGTTCATGCAATCAACAAGTTCAGACATTATGTAACAGGCTATGAAACCTTTGTTCATACAGATCACTCTGCAATTAGATATTTAATGAATAAACCTATTATTAATGGCAGAGTTATAAGATGGATTTTACTCTTGCAAGAATTCAATATTACTATGCTAGATAGACCTGGAAAACAAAACACAGTCGCTAATTTCTTTTCCAGAATTCAAAATATCAAAGATGACACTCTGGTTGAAGATAAGTTTCCTGATGAATATCTTTTTGCAGTGACTACTCAAACTCCTTCGTTTGCAGATATTGCTAATTGCTTAGTCACAAGGAAATTTCCTTCACATTTGTTTCCTAGAGAAAAAAGAAAAATCATTCAAATAAGTGTAAGATACTCATGGATCACTAATGAATTGTATAAAACAGGCCCAAATCTTATGATCAGAAGATGTGTTAGGGAAGATGAAATGCCTGAGATTCTTAAGGCATGTCATGATGAGCCGTGTGGTGGACACTTTGCTGACAAGAGGGCAACCTATAAAATCCTTTCTTTAGGATATTATTGGCCATCCATCTTCAAAGATGCCAAAGAATATGTCAAGAGGTGTGACAGCTGCCAAAGGGTAGGGAAATCTGCTCCTTCAAATGAAATGCCAATACAAATTCAGGTACACATTGAACCTTTTGAAAAATGGGCCTTAGATTTTGTTGGGCCATTTAGTCCTTCATCTAAGAAAAAGAAGTAACTATTGGTATGCACTGATTATGTCACTAAATGGGTAGAGGCCAAAGCATTACCTTTTGCTAATGAAAAATCTGTAGTTAATTTTCGTTTTGAGGACATCTTCACTCGTTTTGGTGTTTCAAGAGAAATTGTGACAAATCAGGGATCTCAATTTACATCTAAAATGGTGAAGGATCTTGTGGAAAATTACAAGATCAAACATAGGAAATATACTTCCTATCATCCATAAGCAAATGTTCAAGTTGAATCTACAAATAAGGTGATTGAAGGAATTCTCACTAAGACTGTGTATCTACACAGAAGAGATTGGGCACAAAGGCTTCTTGAAGTCTTATGGGCCTATAGAACTACATGGAGGAACACAACGGGACACACACCCTATAAACTTGTTTATGGGAAACAAGTCCCGTTCCCTATAGACTTTCAAATCAAAACCTTCAAGATGGCAGTTTAATTGGGATTGGATTTATCAGAGGCACATAAACATAGATTGGAGCAACTCAATGAACTTGATGAAATCAGGCAAGATGCAGTCCAAAGAACCAGTATAGTCCAACAACAAAGGGCTAAATGGCATGATAAATATATTAAGGAGAAGAAATTTCAGGCAGGAGATTGGGCATTGTTGTTTGATTCAAAGTTCAAATATTTTCAAGGAAAGTTTCAAACTCATTGGCTTGGGCCATATGAGATTGAAAAAGTCTTTAACAAAGGAGCGGTGAAAATAAGAACAATAGATGAGGAAAAGATACCTCT
>APFE030962504.1:0-11539 GCA_000404065.3 Pinus taeda | reverse complement strand
AAAGTGCAGATAGAACATTAAACGATCGACAGAAAACAAGCCAAGACAAGAGACACAAGATGTGGTAGCTAGCCAGGGACAAACCCCAATATGGGGAAACCCTTTGATCAAATCTTCTTTTATATTCAATAATTCAGAAGAGAAAATAGTACAAAAATCTAATTTGCATTAGCAGCAGCAAACCCTAGATCAACCCTAAACTAGGACATACAATATCTTGCAAACCAACCATCGGATTGCCTTGATTCCTTCACCAAAATGTACGGCCTTCTGAGGAGAGTCAGTTCCACCTACAACATAGTTCTGAGAGAGAGTTTGATGGTCAACACTGGTCAAACTTCCGATCTATAGTTGCAGCCCTAAATTCTGCGTCCTTCCTTCCACACGTGTGAGAGAAGAGTCCCTTTTTGCACAGTAGGAGAAGAGCCTCCTTTCTGTGCAGGAGAGAGAGATAGATGTGATGAGATCTGAGTGACCAAATGAGGAAAAGACCTCCTGTATTTATATATAAATATTGATGATGAATAGATGTGTCTGTTGGGCTTCTGAGCCTACGTGAGTGGCTGGTCGGCTTGATAAGTATTCCATAATCAAAATAAATTCATATCTCCATAAATACTTATCGGAATGGGATGATATTTAGATCAATCCTACACCTCTCAATGAGAGGAATCTAGGAAAAATATTATCAGCCA
The DNA here is from genome assembly GCA_000404065.3 of Pinus taeda. Classification (NCBI taxonomy): domain Eukaryota; kingdom Viridiplantae; phylum Streptophyta; class Pinopsida; order Pinales; family Pinaceae; genus Pinus; species Pinus taeda. Next base: position 10,844 of record APFE030962504.1, on the reverse strand, counting down.
TGAATAAACCCACATGTAGTTTGGCCCTAGTTTCCAATTTTAACAATCACTCAGATCTGCCACTTTCCCTTCCTATCTCCAGGTATATTTTCCCTTCACCTGGACAACAATTTCCTTGCTCATCTATCCATTGCTTAAGTGCAAGGATCAAGCTTCAATCTTGGCATTTGAGACTATGCAATGTGTAGTACCTGGCTAGCCCAACCACGCATTATGTATTTCCAAGGCTCAAACCACACCCTTGGCCACTAAGACTGTGCAATGTGCAATCTCTCCCTCAGTCTTCCTAGGCTAAGACTATGCATTGCGCATTCTCAAACCTCAAGATGCACCCTTGGCTACTGAGACTACACAATGTGTAGTTCTTGGAGCCAACCTCTTCCCTCAGCTCAGGGTTTGCACAATTCCTCCCTCCACTCTTGTGGTTGCTGCCTTGATCTTGCAATGTGAGTCTTTTTGCTGGAGCTAATTCATTTTTTCCATGAGTGGTTTTCCTCCTACATATAGTGTAGTTGTTTAGCACTTCTCTTCATCAGTTACTATCATCATGGCACCAAAGAGATCTGCTTCAAAGGACACCATAGAGAGCATCATCGAGGATAAAGTTGAGAGTACTCTAATGAACATGCTAGTTTTTGCAAATACTCAACTATTCATAGAGAAACAATGAGACATCACATCGAACAAAGTAAATGAGGCATTATCAGCGAGAAGCTTCAAAGTAGACCTTGAAGACCAACAGGTGTATATCAATGCCCAAAAGTAAGGGTTACATAAGGTTGCATGCAGGTATCCGAATTTCCCATGTGTAGATGTTGTCAACTGGATAATTCTGCATATAGATTCCAAGACTACGACTCTTGATAATGCCAACGGACAAAGGTTTTCTTCTTTTCTAGCACCGAATTACCATCTCATGTACCATTTTTTGGAGCTGGAATCGCTCATGGATTGTTAACTCTATGCTGCCACTAGCTACTTGAGCACAAAGGAGGTTGTCAAAGGCTATGTGAAAGAGCTAACAAAGTTCCTTCAGGTACCCACCAACACCTACAAGAAAAATTCTCTCAGGAAGGCTTATCAATACTTAATAGTTCTATGTTGTGGGATATATGGTCAATAGAGTACTGATATCTTCCCTGAAGGGTGTGCATTCTTTCTGAACCATGTTGTGAATGAAGGAAAACCATTCAACTTGTCAGACTTGTTAGATCAAAAATTAAATATCCATGTGGTGAATGTCCATAATCCTACCAAGGGAAAGCAAGCTAGATTTTACATGTCTACCTACTTGCTGGATGCAATTTGCGCTCACAATTTATTTCCTGGCATGAATTGGACCTGTACACCAAGAGAGATTGCCATGCATATTTACAGCAAGTTTATTTTAGAGTGCAATAAAGAAGGAGTAATGGAAAGGCTGATTGATCACTTCCTCATTTTGTTATATAAGTTAATCTTTGAGGAAGAACCACCTTACATGTCACATGGGGTAATGGAAGAAATGCTAGAGATGGCAGATTGGCTTGCCTCATTGGATGGAATGTTCCTTATTGTTTGGCGGACAGAAGTCTCCACATCTTTTGCCGAGGTATGCCACTGATAAGTTGGTCATGCAAGAAGTTGCATACCGTCTTTCCATAGGGTTATCGACATTTCTACACAGGAAAAAGAAAGCGCTTTGGCCCACTATTCCTATGCAGATAAGATTGTACGAAATCAAGAATCTAAAAGTTGTAGTTGTGGATACTGAAGGAAAGGAGATAGAAAAATTCACATTCGGTCATTTGGACTTCAATTCATACGATCCTATGAATGTTTTCAAAGACCATTGTGAAAGGATTCATTATAAATGGCCAAGAAGGAAATTTCACAAACTTGGGAGGAAGCATGGAAATTTTTTTATAATGCCTCCAAGTCCCATGAACTAGTCAACTTCACCGGAACATCGCAGGTTACTCCATAGAAATAAGTCACTCCAAAGGTAGTACCAGTGGAAAGGCACAACCTAGTACACGAAAAGGGAAAGAGGAAAGTTTCACACGATCCAATGGAAGAGCAGAGCCACAAGATGAAAGAAGATCCAATCATCTTGAAAGAAACCATAGCAATAGAGAAGAGGAGGAAGAAAAGGAAGCAGGAGGAAGAGATGAAGTAGAGGGAAGAATAAGAGTAGAGGAGATTGGAAGATCAAACGAAAATACGAGTATAAGAATAAGAATAAAGGTGGAGAATGGAAGAAGAAGAAGCAACACAGAAACAGGTAGAGGAACAAAAGCAAAATCGAATACCAGAAGAGGAGAGAAAACAATTGCAAGACAAGGAGCTCACTCAAGAAGTTGAGGAATTTATTGTGATTCAAGACATGGAGGTGGAACCAGAGCAGTTAAACCAATATGTTGACCTAATGCCAAGCACTCAGCAGGTCACCATTCAGTCTTCCCCTCCAGCAGCAGAGCAAGCTCCAAGAGAGGAAGAGGAAATTGTTCCTCTTAATGAGGGTACAATTATGGACACATACAATCTGACTCACAATGAACTTCAGAAGAAGATTGTACAAGCAAGGAAGAAATAATTTTTGAATGATCTCGCATCCCTTGCATTCATCAGATAAAGCGTGATTGTGACAAACATGAGAAGGAATCTGAATTCCATTTCCATAGCCAACCTGGCCTTTGAAGGTGCTACAAATTCAAACTCTAAGTATCTGATGGGTGAGAAAAATAGTTGGAAAATAACATGCAAGCTACAAGGAAAGAAGTTTAACAATTCCGAGTAGAGGTTTAGAACGCAGTTCCCACACAATTTTATCTGGAAGAACTTAAGGCCGCCATACTTGGTGAAGTAATGACATTAGGAGAAACTATGCATGGCTTGTATGAAGAGATTTTCACCATGCATAAAGAAGTTTCCCACTTGCACGATATGCAACAGAAGTGTAAGGATAATGTTAAAGCTCTTAAGTCTATCCATACAACCATTGCTGCCATGCATGAATGGTCAATAAAGTACAAAGGGGCACCATCCAAGTTATCGAAGAAAACAAGGCAACAAGCATAGTTGGAGAAAGCACAAGTGAGGATGATCATTTAGAAAAATAAACATATCGCCTCATTCATCACTAATATTCAGGCCTCATATGCATGATTGTACAACAACATGGATTTCATGGTAAAATCGCACAAGATCCCATCAGTTGGCTCACTCACTGAAGCCAAACGTAGGAATCAAGTTAGGTAGGAGGTTGAAGAATACTTGGACTGGTTTAGACAGATCGCTACCAAGGAATATCTTGAAGTGAATAGGAAAAACATGCAGAAGTATTTTGGTGGCACTATCTAAATCAATACTATGATACTCTTGCTAAAGAAGGAAAATCATATCAGTTCCAAATCATTATACTTGGATGCCATGGAGGCTAGAGTTGCTTTCGGCCTGATCCCATCGCATAATTTGGGGAAGTCATCGTGTAGTACAAATCTTGGCACCATAATGTGACTGAGAACCTACAAGTCAAAGATGTTGAGCTGGAGTTTCCCCAAACTCAAGCTTGACTTATTTGTATTATTAGGATTTCTAGTTGGCTCTACCCAATTTTGTCCTATATGGGTATGAGTATATTGTAATATTCTTTTGTAATTAATTTGTAACTGGAATTCCAAGTGTCAATTGTGGAAGATGAAGAGTCATTTTGTAAATAAGTTGAAGAGTTGTGAGATAAGTCCAAGAGTCACAAAATGGAGATGAATAGTCAACCCTTTTGTTAGAAATATGTCCTCATAACTCATGTAAAGGGAATTTGGGAGCCAAGCTTTCAGCTAGGATTTTACCTTAGGATCGGGAGTTTGGGAGTTTGTTGAGAGCATTGGCTTCTTCATAGCACATAGGTAGTATCTTTATTTGGAGGAGCAGGTGTAGACTTCACATTCCACTATTGGGACTAGTGGTTCGTCAATGGTATATGTATGCTTGAAACTTTCACTTTAATAAAAGCTCAGAGCTGACACATTTTCATGCATATGTTGTGAATATAGTAGGAGTATTCTAATTATGTTTTCAATATATGTTATTTCACTTATGCTAATGCTTATGAACTATTTTTTTTGCATTAGTATGAATCTTGTTGAATGTGTGCTTTTGTTTATTTTTGTCATGGTTAACATGTGAACTATTTCGCAAGCTAACTTGTGATGTCTTTATGCTCGTGTGTTCCTTTCAAGTTGCGTACTATTACATGCTTCTAAGGATCTCACTTATTTTCCCCTCATGTGTTATAACATTTCATACATCACACTTGACCTTCCTCAAAGTCACAAACTTGTTCACCAAAGTCACCAATACAACACTCTATGCGTTTTGCAACGAAGGCACATTATTAAAACCCACTGCTTCGACAATCGAGACGTATTCTAGATGGGGTTCCTACACCAAATGGTGTGAGGTTTAATTGGGAATTCACATCGGGGAGACCCCAAAAATTTTGGCAGGTCCTGCACCATAAACACATCGTCAACAAGTGGTGCTAGAAGGAGGGCTAAATGACAAACTGATATCGTTGAGTCTGTTTTGAACCTCTTACCTTGAATGGCTTCTTCCCAAATATTAATCCCGGGTGTTTCTCCGACAATGTAAATCTTCAATTCTCGTGGAACTAATAGATTACTTGTCACATCTTAAGTTTGATGGCGAGGGTAAAGCATCCCATTCTAGAGCATACCCTTCTATTTCTCAAAATTTTTAATTTTCATAAAAACAATTATGAAAAAGTTGTTTGTACACTTTTTACCCTCACAGTTGAAGATCCAGTTAAGTAATGGTGTCATACATTACTGATTGCTTCTATTCATTCATTTAAACAACTTGTTAAAGGAACTTTGTGAAGCTTTTGATAAGTATGATTATCAAGATGTATATAAAATAAGTAATCAGCTTAGAATGAAACCTGGTGAATCGTTAGAAGATTTTATTGATTGTTTCTTCACCTTTGGTATGAATTTACTAAAGAATATGTTGATTGGGATTTCATGAGTGAGGAGTTACAACATTTGATTCTAGTCTCTTTGAAACATTTGCATGAGATTATCTAGATGGATCTGCTCCTTCAACTTCTCTCAATCATGAGGCACCTCCATTCTCAGAGGAGGAATCTATTACTTCTTTTGTTCCATGCCCTCCTCCTTTCCAATCACTAAAAAAAGTTGTCCACTATGTTGAGGTTGGAGTTGCAAAATCGGAAAACCAAAATGTTGATTATTTTCTCCCACATTCATCTTCTTCCCATGAAACAATTTTCATTCAAAAGAACTTTCACGGTTCTCATTACCATATTGAATCTAATCCATTGATTCTCCAAGATAACATTAATATGAATATTCTTAATATTTAATTTGATTCAATTGAAAGTGGTGTTTCCTCAAGGGATACCTATCATCCTCTATCATCTACAACTCATGGCTCTTTGTACATTGATTCGCTTGATCAATCCACTCCACCAACAAGTTTTTTAGATATTCTTGATTTTCAATTTACTGGTCCAAATGGTGATCAGGTACAAGATGGGCACGTTTCACAGGTAGAAGAGAAAAGTGATGAAGATACCTTTTAATCTTTCTTCTCTTTCTCAAATTCCTCCATGTCAAAATGATGTTCCTACATTCTTTGTTGATCAAGAATTTCATCATCTTGGTAATCAATTAAGTGAGATATAACCCTTTAAACAAAATGAAGCCTTGAGAAACTATCACCTTGAAAAAATTGACTCCGCTAGTATATATTGTTAGAGAAATAATATATATAGCAGAGAAATGCAAGACATATAATATGCGGAAAAACAAAAACACATAAAACCAAAGAGACACGGATATACGTGGTTCACCCAGTTTGGGCTACATCTACCCCAAACAACCATTTATTCCTTTCTATTATCCAGCAAAATGAAGAGACACAACCTACAATAGATCCAATGTAATATCCTATGTTTTCTCTCACAATCTCACCTATTTGTTTCTCACTCTAAGAATACAGATATATTCCACAGCCTCAATACAATACCCTCATACAAAGAGAGGGGTTGCCTTCTAGGGAAAAAACCCTAAACTAAACATAAATTCTACCGTCAGATCATCCGCCTAATGAACGGCCCAGATTGACTAGAAATTACTATACTTTTACAAGGCAATTTTACATCTATTTTTAGCTTTGGGGGCGCTGCCCCCGAAACCCCTGCCGGGGGACTACTAGCCCTTGGACCCCCTAGCTGGGGGGGATGGTCCCCCTCGAACCCCCGCGGGGGGGGAAAGTCCCCTCTGCACCCCCCCCCCGCCCAAAAGCATGGAGGGGTGTACAATCTTCCTGGGGTATACATCCAACTGAAACAAAGACCTCTAAATTAGGATGATAATCATGCTCCACACCCAACATATATGGTGATGAATTCCTAATTACATTGAATTATTTTCTTTTTCACACGAATACTTGGATTTGCGAATATTTTGTCTGGAATCCAATCTAATTGTAGAAACGTTTCTCACATGAATTTATTCCTCAGCTGACCAACCCTTATGTGGAGATGTGTGTAGTGGATCAATTGATATATCATGTTATTATAACTCACATTCTAATGAATTAAATTTGAAATCCACACAAGGTGATAAGATTGCCCATGATGAAGAAGATGATGATGTAATTGTGGAACATCTCTCTTACAAATTGGGTAATCATTTGGTGATGTTGAGACATCTGAAGGGAAGGATTATAACAATTTTCATTTGATTCATAATGTTCTCAATGAAACAGTTGATGATAGTTGTCTTCACATAAACACTGACTTGAGCATGCTTTAAAAATTCAATAATTCAACATTTGAAAGTTTAGGGACTTGTCAGGAAGTCGAGGCACTTCAACTTCAGTTGATGGTTATGTCAGGATCTAACAATCCTAATGAGGTCTCTGAACTAGGTTAGATTATGATTCTCTACATAATTATTTTCTAAGCATTGTTTCATTAGATATAAGCTTATTCCTAAAGAATTTCTAGTGTTTTCAGGTTAATCTTATTAATCCTCAAGGTAGAGCTAAATATTCCAATTTGGATAATTCTTGTTTATGTAGATCCTTTGTATCAAATTCAAGATTGGAGCATGTACCTTTCATAGATGTACATAGATTTGAAATTTTCCATCTTGATTTTCAAGACCAAGATCATCATTCCCTGAAATATCTCTCCTTGTCAAATTATTTTGTGAGTAATAAATTCCTTGTCATTCATGCCTATGCTTTGGAGCTATTCATTTTTTCTCTAGCACAATCTATCCTTTTCGAGATCAGTAAATGCTTGAATCATTTGGTAGAGAAAATCCATCATGCTGACAAATTAATTTCTCATATTGATTTGAATGATGGTGTGATTTAACACATGTTTCTAATCTTTTGTTAGCCTGGTATCCTAATTTGTCTTTCAGATTTACCATTCCAGTAATTGTTTCTAATATCCCAATATCACATATTTCTAGTATAGTATGTGACTAGATATAAAGGGAATCAATGGAGAACCAAGAATCTTATATACCAATTCATCAATCTAAACACAACACTAGTTCCAACAACTATGACTTGACTAATCATTTCCCCATTACTACATTTGATGATAATCGTTTTACATTAGTTTACTTGGAAAGCTTATTCCTAGTAATAAGTTTCAATCTTTTTTTTTTTGTATGTTTGCTAAGACTCAAAGCACATATGAATGTACGTTCATGAGTAGCCATTAAGGTTTGTATGATCATTGTTATTATAAACATGATAAGATTTAAAAATGGTTAAAAGAAGCATTTATGGCACATCTTTCTACCAGTAGGTAGGACCTTCAAATTTTTGTGCAAGTTATTAAGGTAAGTCTTCTTATTTATGCACATTGTTTCATCCTGGTGGTAATTGATCATATATTTTTTCTTTTAGGTATGGGACAACTTCAATGGTTGCATTGGAAATTTGATTTCACGTAGCCCCAACCTTCTAGCTGATTAGATTAGGAACATGTATAGTTGCATTGTATGACCTTGCATTTAATATTCATCTAATATTTGTATTTTCTTGGTTTTTTGTTTTGCATGTATCTTTTTATGCTTTTTATTTTCTTGTTGTGTCATCTATTTTGTTTCGCATCTCGTATAATAAGACCATGCATGAAATTTTCTCTTGTTTGGATCCAAAAGATGTGGTAAATATTTGAAAGGGCTTTATGACACACATCAACACTTGGTTAACTTTTGGTTCCTCTTCTTTGATTGGGTCTAATATATTTAAATTCAATGATGTCTGAATGGAAAATATGATTCATTCAAATAGAAAGCCCTAAGAAAAACCATGATGCCCATATCTATTTTAGGATCTTCATTCCTTGATTCAATATGGTAATTGAATGGTGTTCTTCTTAGCGATCCAAACGAGTAGAGAAGGGAAAGGATAAAACTAAGAGAAAGAATGTTAATTTTAGAGGTATATGATAGTCTCTAAAGGAATAACCTCTCTCACTCTCAATAAGTCGGGATGCCTCTTCCACCTCGGCGATATAAATGCTGATAAAATGCCAATGAGCATATTGAAAATAAACTAATAGGTGAATGTAGAAATTCTTCCTGTGCATGGAGATGAAGCAAGTAATTTCGTCGAAGTATTGAACAGGCTCGCTAATAGTGAAGCAATGCTTATGTTCTTGTAATGAATCCATTGGGGTAATGAACAAGCTTCTAGGGAGTAGAGAAACACTAGAGATGGAACTAAAAATTTGATCAACTTAAACTCACAAATATATACTATCCTTCTCCTAGATCGTAATAATTGGGATATGGTAAGACTTGTAAATGTGTTTAGCCGAGAAAGGGGATATGAGAGACTTTACTTATAACCAGGATAAATGGGGAAGCTAAGGTCAATTACATGGTGAACCAATACTTCCTGAAATACTAGACTCTATGCCTAAAGCTAGACCTAAACAGAGAAGTTGGAGTTCTTCCAGTGTGTCACGAAGTGTTTTTCTGCAACAAACACCCTCCAAAATTTCACCTACAATTGAATTTTCGAGCTTCCTTGTGATCTTATGATTTTTCATCTCAAGCTTTTCATCATCACTTCATGGTTGGTTAATGATTTTCTAAGGGTTCAAGTCTTCTTCTGAGATTTTCACTATTAAAGCCACTTTCTTACACATGCTTATATTTGGATGCTTTCACAAGCACACTTTATGTTGGCATTATGAGACAAGTGTTGTCCTTGATGGAAAATCATCTCAGATGATAAATTATAGTGCAGCAAAGTTCACAAACTTTCATGCAGAGAAAACTTCACGCACTTTCATGCAGAGAAAAGTTCATGCACTTTCATGCAGAGAAAAGTTCACGCACTTTCACGTAGAGAAAAGCGCACGTACATGGGAAATCTTATGGTTGGTTCATGGTATTAGTCCGACATTTTTTGATCCTATGGTTTTGGTCTGTGGTATTGCATCCAAATGAATTGAACCCAAGTATTGGATTTGTGGTATTGTTTTGTTATGGTTTTGGACCATGGTATTGAGTAAGGCCTAAGACTATAAAAGGAGAAGAAGATTATTAGGCAAGTGCATGGAAAAAGACTTGAATATTTGATGTAGTATGAGATCCAATATGCAGGATATGGGTTATGATGCATTGCTTGATCTAAGCTAAGGAGGGATCTCACGTGTTGATGGAGAACAAGATCTAAGGATAGATCGAGATCAAATGGTTTGAAATGAATCATCTTTATATGGTTTGATCATGGATAGACTAGATCTGAATTATTGATGCATGTTTTATTGTACACATGTTATGATCTAGGTATGATTGATGTCTGAAGCAGCCTAAAAGTCATGATTGAATATGTATAGATCTGTACGTGGGTTTGATTCATTGTAGTAGTGTATACATAATAAAGTATGATTTTTGAAGTTGAAGTTGGGTTTGATTGTTATTGCAGAGTTCTGTAGTCTGCTCTGTGTTCTGGTGACTGTGTTGTTGACAGGGTTTCAGTGTTTCAGTGATTCAGAAATTGATGATGCTAGTATTGATTGTTTTGTGCTTCAATGATAATGATGGGTCCAGTATGAAAATTGGATGAAATGTGGCCTTCAAATTATACTGTTGTGCTTCAGGAGTATCCAGTCTAAAAATGTATGAAACGTGGTACCTGGAGGAAGAAAGAGAAGGCTGTTTCCTTCTGTAGGTCGGCACCTACGTACTAGTACATCAGCTAGTACAAGAGCTATGGGGGTGTTGGCTCACTTCCAGTAGCAGCTGGAGAACGAGTAAAGGTTGGAGAATTTTAGTAGGCTAGCACCTACGTACTAGTAAGTGGATCGTCTAGTACAAGAGCTAAGGGGGTTGTAGCTCCCTTCCAAGAGAGTTTGGAGAACAAGAGAAGGTTGTAGCCTTCTGCAGGTAGAAGCCTGTGTACTGGTATAAGACTGCACCAGTACAAAACTGTTGTAAAAGAAGTTTCTTATTAAAAGAAGATAGAGATGACTTGCAGCAGGTGGTTTTCACCCACATTGGATTTCCACCTTATATCATGGTGTTCATGTGTGCTTCTTGTGTGTGATGATCTGTTCTATTTTACTGCACCTGCTTACTATACATATGGTAAAAGAAGTTCTGATGCACTAACATTTAATGGATTAATTGAATCATAAGTATTCTGGATATACGCTAGTTTCATTAGACACAGTTGCGTATACACACGAGTTCCCTTAATTGAAGTAGCGTATATGTAACTAAGTATGGAAATGAAAAAGTTTTATTGATTTGATAATACTGATTCACCCCCCCCCC